>AXCM01008453.1:0-11772 GCA_000473375.1 Anopheles culicifacies | reverse complement strand
ACCAGATGTATATTCAGCAAAATGACGAGCCATACAACTGCAACCCTACAGAAAAGTTGTAAGTCTTTTGAAACAAATACACTACAGAAACATTACAGTAGTTTCATCCCTACATTTCTTTCTATAAACTCGTCGTTTGCGTCTTCATCCTCTATTACTTGTACCAATTAGACGTACTGTTGGTATGGTTGGTTTTAAAGACCCAAATTTGCGTGCTATGCGTTTATTTATCGTTTATACGTTCATTGTCTCTCCTTAGCATCATTCCGATCCTCTCTCGGAAATAATATGTAGCCAAGCTAATTGTTTCTGTATGTGTTAATTATTAAGTAATTAGTATTAAGTTGAAAACACTAATAATAAATGAGAAAAATAAATAAAATAAATAAATATTTTTAGTGCTTTCTTTGTCCCACCTAGAAGCGCAGGAATCGTGCGCCTTTTGTATCACAAATGTTGAAAATGGTGATGCCCTACCTATTAAGCTCTATATAAAAATATGTTAAGCGGATTCTTCACACTGAAAACATCAAAACTACGTTCTGGTAAATAAAAAGTTCAACTAAATATGTTATGAAGGGTTACAATATATTTAATTATTTTAATTTATTTTAAAAACCTTTAAATGGGCGGTAGCTTCATTGCATCCTGACAAGTGGATACTTTAAAAAAAGATTCAGTACCTCTGGTCTAGATTCCTATCTTACTGAGAGCGATCTTCCTCAACCGATTGCACCAGAAATAGGTTGCCCTTTCAGATTGGTTGTCTTTGGAGACAATGATTTCCTAAAAACCGATTACAATTGCTAACTTGAATGTCAACATAAGGATATAAATATAACCCCATAAGTTGTAAGAATACAGTCAAGTCGTTGCTTCTTTAAACTCTCCTAACACTAAATGTATTAGTCTTTCACAAAAAACGTCTAATTTCACCCCTTTATTATGATTTCATTTATCAGAACAAATAAGGATAATATCTTATTTTTTTTACATATTTTTTTAATCAGGAGTAATCAAAACGACTATCCCAATATTTTAAAGGAAACTGTTTTCATACTGTACGGAGATCCTTTCATATTTTTTCCTTTTACTACTTACTACAAAGGAAAGCATTAAATATTCTAAAAATACTACACCACACATCATCCTAAGTACTAGACGAGAAAAAGATGCTGGGAAAAGCGATACAAAAAAACGACATTAACACAAAAGGAGCTCAGGTTGAGTTGAGGTTAGCCCAAATATTTCTTCCAACAAAATTAACATTCCATTTCATGTTTTTCTTCCCTTCCGTTGCACAGAACAGCGCATTCCATGGGAAAGATATCACCATCAAGCTTAAGCTCTCCACTTCAACAATCAATTTTCTAACTTTCGCCAGAACCTATGGAGGGAAGCAGGAGACAACGGCCAAAAAAGCAAAACAACAAAAAAAGAGCGGAACAAGGTACAAGAAATCTATTTAGACGTACCGAAAAAGTTTTCCTTTGCCAGCGCTTCGCCATCGCCGTTCCCGACTTGGACCGGTCCCGTATGTAATTGCCTGTTCGTTCGCCACATTTGCACCCCTTTGCACACCGGGCCATGTGTTGTGGTTCAGATCTAATTCCGGTTCCGGTTCGTTTCGAGCATCCGCGCGAGCGTCATATTATGCTTAGCCGGTGGAGTGTCAAACAAAAAACCCCACCCGTACCAGTAACAAGATAAAACAAGGCACACGTACATACACCAACCAACGACCAACGACAGGACGACGTCTACATGGGGGTAAATTGAGCGCAAGGGAGGGAACATTTTTCCTAGTTCCAAGAGTGAAACTTTTGGACGGAAGTTTTATTTTTCCCGTTGCTTTTTTGCACGCTGTCGTTCAGCCAACAGTTCATTTCCGATACGGCTCAGCTTCTATTTCGTCTGCCAGGTTTGGGTTTTTGTGGTTTTTTTTACCTCCTCTTTTCTCCGCCTTCCCGTAAGAGTCAGATTCGTGTGTGGCAGACACATACACCCACGCACGCTCACCAAAACGCAGACCCATTCTGTATGTGCAAGCGGGCCACCGCTCTATCTCATAAAAGCACATTAGGAAAAGTTTAGCTTAGCGCAAACAGAAATAAACTTAAATAAATGCTGCAAACAATAAGTTTCAATTAAATTACACGCTACCTCACATCGTCTCACCGGCACCCGGTTGGAAGGTGTAGTTAGTTTTGCGAAACGATACTAGCACTCAGCGCAATAGTTTGCACACTGTTTAATCGCCTGGCCTTCGCTGTATCTTCGTACGATCCTCCGCAAAACGACAGGAGCATCTTCTACCGTTTGAGGAGGTCGTGTTCGTGCCAACCGTGGGCCAAAAGGTAGACAGTCATTGCCATGGGGATGGTTTTCCATCCGTAGCCGTTGCAGCGGGTGACATGTTTTATGGGAGTTTTCAATTTGTCTTCAACGGAAAACAACGGGCAACGATGATGTTGTGTGCGGGAGACAGCGAATACGCCACACATTCGGCATCGGAATCTTTCGAACGAGGTTCAGCGAAAAGGTTTTCCTGTGCTGACGGTGAATCACACAAGTTGTCAGCAAAGTGCAGGTTTAGACGTTTGTAAATACCTTTCACCGAGAGTAAATACATGCCGGTGAATTTTTAAGCACGTTGCATCATGGGTGCATCACTAATGTGATGGTGTTGATTCACTTTGCCTGCTTCTGTTTACTACAGCTGTTTAAAGATGAAATGACTTTTATATAATGTTATTTACATTAAGAAGAGAGTTTTTTTTTCTTCATTTTATATTTTCTTTTATCCATAGAAACCGTGCTTGAGAGTTAATGGTTGGTATGGTTCCCTAGTGGTTAATAAATGGTTCCCTAGTGGCCCAAAAACATGAATAGAAAATTCTCCTCCGATTACAGATGAAGCCTTAACGCCTTCGCGAACGGTACAGGGCTTACGGTGCCATTATCCAGAGATATTAGAATTTTCCAATTTTCCGCTTTAGAAACCGATAATCAAGGGATACATTACCGTGTGATAAGGTTGATTTTAATTTCCTACTGTTGTTCATGACCTGTAACGTAAATACTGGTGTGGAAAGCTTTTAGAAATTCGACTTGTGCGTGGAAAAGTGTCCCCAAGGGAGAAACTTCTCAATCCGTTTGAGTTACGTAACATCATTGTGCGTAAAATGATGTTACGTTTCACAGGTGGAATGTTTAATAATGTTCTATAAAACTGCTTATTTTTAGGGAAATTTTACAAATCTTTGAATTTGTTTCTTGTATTCTTCCATCATTTTTCGTTCGTATAGATACTCATTTTTAACATTACCTTCAGTGGATACCTAACCTCTCCGATGGGATTAATCTTTGCACTGATAATTTTAAAATGTTTTCTCAGTTTAGTTCAATAAGGGTTGGTTCATTTACAAAAGAAACACTTTATTAAATAACAGTGGCGTTTCCAGTGGTCCAACATAGAAAGTTCGGACTTTGAACAGCACTTTATTGAGAGAAGTAAACACTTCAGTTTGTCAAATTCCGTTCTTCATCTATATAGGTATTCGATATGCAAGAGGAAAATTGAGTGTGCACAATTATCTGCATAATCCATCAGTGTCAACTTGGAAGCTGGCAAAACAGTTAAGTTGGCGACTGGCGCGTATAAGAAGACTCAGACGAATGGATGTAAGGCGGAATCAAGGATAATACCAACATTTCGGACTATGTTCATGGGCCGCTAAGTTCATTAAAATGAAGATCCACCAAACAACAGCATAGTGACAAATCGTACGGTACTGACCTAGTATGGAAAAACTTAAAGGAAAGAATGTGGAAATAATTCTTGTTCTTCATTTCGGAAACGTCAAACATGATACGTGACGTCATTTTACTTGGGACTTCAAAGTAGTATAGCCGTCGACTGTTTCTTAGAGATATTTTAAAATACCAACGTATTAGTAAAATGTATTTTAACTTTCTATCCCTTTTAAATCGAGAGTATTATTTTAGACTTTTGACTGCTGAATCCCAGAGTATTTTGCTCGTTAGTTAAATGTGGTCGTAACATGATACTCCTAGAACATAAGCGATATGTGCTTGGAGTTTTAACCACGTTAGGTATCTCTTACTTCCGATTTCAAAAGTGTTTCCTTTTATCACATTTTAGACTCATTCTGTCGTATTACCTTCTTCCCTCCGGCTTGGTCCTCAAAGACTACCTTCATGATCCTTTGATTCTTTGATCTTTTATCGGTGACGATATCAATGATACGTCATCCACAAATGTCGTACGATTCATTTCTTCCTTTCCCCGGAACATATTAAACCATTCTTTATAAAATGGTTTATGTTCATGATATATTACAGAGCATTGGTTACGGGTCACAGATACGGAAAGATTTGTTTTATTGAAGGTAGGATTTTTCAGATACTTATTAAAACATAATTTTTATTACAAATACAAACGCATGTAACAAATCATGATTAATATTTAAAACTTAATTTTATTCGTAAAAACTTTTCTATTGCTTAATAAAAAAAATCATATCATACCTGAACAAAAGACTTTCATACTACATTTAACTTCAATAGGCTATCAGTTTTCAGCTGTACCAATTTCCGTTCAACTCGTCTTTTTTGCGATTGTCACAAATATAACGTTGCAGCGCAACCACCAACCAACTAACCAACCAACCAATCAAACAAACTTCTCAGTCAGTGTCGCGAACGCTGAGGACGAAAAATGAACAAAGTGTGTTCGATGTGTTTCGATGGCAATTGCATGTTTCACTTCTAGATTGTTTTCCATCCGTAGAGAGCGCCCATAGGCTAAACAAGTTAAATGTACCGTATCGGATAGAAATTGCACCTCCCGGCGATGAGTATGGGGTGATGTGTCATTTCTCACAAACGGCGAAAGCCAATCAATAAAAGCTCGTTTTCGCGCGCCCCGTTTTGCAATCGTAAACGATGAAAGTTTATACTTTTTTATTTTTTGTTGATTTTTCACGTACCGCTTGTACCGATTTTGGAAAGGTAAATGGTGGAGGAAAATGGTGTTTCTATTTTTTTTACTGCAACACACAACCATGATCGATTCGTTTTCGAAGGAATCATTAGCAACGCCGTTTTAATTTTTGTGATACAATACCGCCCTTATATTAGGCCTGTAAGATTGAACAAGTGTAAGCGATATTAAATTTAGAAAGTTAGCTAGAACTTTATTTTTTTATCAAATAATAATTAATTTTATTTAACATAAATGTTTTCTTCAATGCTGTCCTTAACTTCCAATCCTAAAGATCGTAATCGATTTCATCTTTTTAAAAATGCAAAAGCAACTGTAAGCAAACTAGCTTTTTTAAATTTTCATTCCACTTCCGCCACTTCTAGCCAACGAGTGGTGTTGTGCGATGAATGTTCATTTACACTGAAACAAATAAGAGGATTAAAACGATTTTTAAAGCTCTTTTTCAAACAGGCCACTTGAGCTCACAACACGTAATGGGAAGGTTCTGCACATTGCGTCCGGGTGAAAACAAAATAAAGCCAAAGCAAAACAAAAGCATGAAATAACATCGTTAGCACTAGCAAAACCTGCCCACACGGGAGATGGACTTGTTTCCTGGCAAAAGTGATTTCCATCGATTTAATTAAATGCCAAGTTTCCGCCTGCGTAGGCCGTGATTGTACATTCCTGTGGTGGAGCACAATTGTACGTGTGTGTGTGCGCGCGGGTGTTTGAGTGTGTAGGATATGGCGTGGATGAAAATTGTACCGCCAGACAGATGCACAAAAGGCTAATGTATGTGTGTTCTCTCTTTTACCCCGGTCTGCATTTCGATGAAGTTTATTTTTGTTGCAACGAAATGCATCGAATTTGCGATCGTTCGATCGTGTCGCTCTATCGGCACCATCTCATTTTTCATATTCACTTTCCCGTTCGATGTGCTCGACTCGTTTCCCGATTCCGATTTAAGCTTGCCGGTTGCACCCGTAAATTGCGCTGTGATTTTTTATCCTCATTTCAACCTATGTTTTTGTTCGATGCGATTTATTTTTTTTACTTTGCTGTTGTGCCATCTTTGAGCGTCATTAGCGTGTGGGTGAGAGAGGCATTTTGTTTGTTGGGTGCTTCTTTCCACTCGGAATAATAAAAAAGTTTAATCGCACTGCAAATGGCATCCCGGCTCCTAATGGCAGCGGGGAGCATAAAGTGGAAGGTGGCACCCGTTTTTATGCCACCTTATGGCTGACGGCCAAGTAAGTGTGAGACCGGGCGGAACGGTTGTGGGGACTGAGATGCGCTTTCCGGTAGGCTGATTTCCGGTGGCAGCTCGAACTGTGCCGGTTAATTAAAGTAGCCAATTGGACTATTGGACTCATCGGTTCGAGAACGGTGAGCATCGAAACATTTGCACCCTAACGCTCGGTCCCAGATCTCGAAGCAGGTCGGTGTAATATTTCCCAGCCAGTTTGGTTGTGCCGCATGCTCGAACCGGTTGGCGTTTGTCCAGCGCAAAATTTTCCCGCGGGAATTAATCATCCGTTTTACCCCGGCCGACCGTCGGCCCGAACACCGGCGATTGTTGGTTTTCAATTCAAATGGTAATTAAATTTTCGCATTTAATGTTATTCGATTGTTATCTTCGCGCTTCATTAGCAGCACCAGGAATGCGTTGGCGGGAAATGCATCGCCATGCAAAAGTGCTACTTCGCGCGAATGAAATTGCTTTCTTGCCCACGCCGATGAAATGTGCAGATCAAGCTCAATTTTCTCATCGAAATTGAATGTTCGCACAACATTAAAACCTTCTAACTAAACGTTATTATAGTGAGTAAAAGTGAAGCGTTTTGAAATAAAACTATTCGACAAATTAAAAAAAAAACTATTTGTTTGCTAGGTAAGGGTTGCAATTAAAATTTATCACGGTAAAAGTTAGTTATTCATTTTTAACTGGATCAAAATGTACAAAGGAATATTAATGCATTACATACCGCTGGTAAGCATGAGATAATGAGAGTCGTTAAGCCTCGTTTGTGTTATAAGACACATAATAAATTGTTATAGCACGAGAAATTTATGACATGATTTGGAAAATGAAACAAGTTTTGAAATTCTTTATGCAATTTACCCACAGTAAGATAACTGTGAAAATATGCTGTCATTAAGTATTTTACTGAATACTTATTCGCCGTAGAGAATAGACATATAATAGCAAAGGGTAATATAATTTAACGAAAAACGAATTGCACTAATTTAGAAAGAAGGAGTGAAGAGAAATATTTAAATCAAAAAGATCAAAGAGAGAGAGAAATAGAGAAAGAACGAGAGAGAGAGAGAGAAAGCTAATGGTTAAATCACATCAAAAAGTATGCACAAAGGGGGTGATGAAAAGGGAGGGGGGGGAGGGAGATGAAAAGGAAAAAGATTTAGCACATATTTGCCGAAAGGAATTTCTGCAGAAAAGTTTCTGCATCCTCTCTAGCCAGTTAATGCTACGTGTTCCAGATGATGCTAGTTAGGTTCCAGTCAATGAATCCAGTCAGACATTAGTGAGTGAACAATGAGTGATCTCATTGTGGAGACATCTCAAAAAGGAGACATAAAAATGTCTAAAACAACGATGATCGTTAAATTGGAAGGAAAACCGGTTAAGCGATCCAAAAGATCTACGATCTAGCAATGATCCAGAAGGATACCAAGATCACGGACACAGAAGTCTCACTCTAGCTACATACTCCACTCCCTCTATTAACGATATTCACTTAAGAAAATTATCACTGTGACAATAGCTGTGATTAACAATTATAAATAAAAAATCACTTAGGCTAGGCTTCGGCTTAGTGTGAACGTGCCATTAGAATGACAACGGACGACTCAGTATTTTTTTCAGCATGTCTACATGGAAAGATATGGTAGCCATTAATTGAAGCCCAGAGCTCAGAGACTATCAGAAAAACTGAAACAATGGATGAAACAACATACTACTATAAGTCAGAGATATAAAATATCAATATTGTTGTTCGTGCACGAAGCCGTCGAAAATAATTAAGCGATATTTTACAATTTTAACAAAACTTTATTAACACTTTATCTCTCGCGCGCGATGAGATACAACGTTTCGTCCCGGAGGTTCAAAGTAGAAAAAGCCGTACGATCCGCTGATCGTACGCACGAAAGCTCCGACGTGCCTTCGAAGGAGCGGAGAGAGTATCCTCGCCGGAAACTCTCTCCCACGCGCTAGGTATAAAACGCAGATAAGAACGCACTTATCTTCTTCGAAACGCATTCGCAAAAGGGTTCGCCCAGTTATTTTCGAAAACTATTAAATTCGACTACCAATTGTAAAACAATTTATTAAGATATGTGGCCTGACTAATTTACTGATACTGAATTTACTGATAGAAATGATACAAATAATATTTCGTGATCGTGAGGAGCTTTAATCTCAGATAAGTGCAGACAAGCTTTTCGATTGAGATCATGGTTGTGTGTAAGTCATGGAAATGTCCTATAATATAGTATATTCAAACTTACTTACACTTATTTATGATTTTACAGAAGTTAATAATCTAATACAACCCCCAAAAAATATAAATAACAAAGCGGGAACAAATCGTTGAGCCTTTAGTCTGGAAAAGAAAAGCACCTTAAAAATTGATAAAACATTACTGCTAGCATATTGTTGGCGTACTGTTAGTATCTGAAAATAATGTTTGGTGGATAAAACCTACAAGACATGCTCTATTTGTGCGAAAGCATAGTCGGACAATAAACCTCTGTAATCCTGCTTACCAGCCGTCCATTAACCTAGGTTACGGCTTAAATTTCATAATGTCTGGCGCTGAGTTGGAGCTTCAAGTCATGTCTGTTCCGTCGCTACCGGCAACGGTAGAGAAATTGAGCGCAGCTAGCAACAGATCCACCACAATAACGGGCATCGAAAGTCTCCGATCATATCGCAAAAGGCCTTTTGTTGGCAAACTTATCTTAACCATCTTCATCGCCCCGTTCAACTCGAGCTCGCCAGCATGGTGGGACGTCCGTTTCAATTCCGCAATTCCACCTAGCCCCGTGGTTTCTGAAACTTTGAAATCCCTTCCCGGTATGCACACACGGTGCATACACTAATGGAGATATTTTCCCGATGATAAGGAAAATGTTCAAAATCCTTCCACAGGACATAACAACGGTAGCCACCGTTGGTGGTTCCTAAGGGGATCCTTCACACGGGAAAAGAAATGAAAGGACACACATTTTAGACGTATTTTCTACTTTCTTAAAACTCAGCCATATTTCTAGCACGCACGCACACAAACGCAAGCACATACCCATGCTACATACTCGCCGGGGCACGTCAAGACGCCCGTCACCATGAGCGTGAGGAGAAGTGAGCTATGAATATTAAATTGTCATCGTTCGTTCGGCAAATCCCCACGACAGATACCACACATCGGCAAGCCTTGAGCACTGAGTTAAGTTGTTCCAGCAGAAAATGTGTCACCGTGTCTCGTGGCGCACAAAAAGGTAAACCGTCCAACCGTTTGTGCGCTACTGTGCTGAGCGGTGATTGTGTGTGTGTGGAGGGGGTCCCGTAACGAACACGTATCCCTTTGTTGAGTGTGATCCCGGGGTCTCGCCGTCTTTGCAAACTGTTCAGATGAGACAGTGCGTGCGTGTGTGTCGGGGCTTTGCTTGTTCTTGGCACTTTTGCAAATGGCGAGCGCCCGTCACCCAAACCTGTCACTATCATTGTGTCCACGCTGCTGGCACGTTGAGCGGTGGGAAGAATCCGATTAAAGATTATGAGACTGAAGGGTGACATGTAATATTCCACATTAATTTTGACATCAAACACATGTAGCTACCAGCAGGGAAGCAAGCAAATGCCGACTGCCTGGCCACCACAATGGGAAATAAATTATTTGCTACAATCTATTCAGCGCTGTACTGCTGGTAGGAGATGTAGACATTTCGGTGCAAAACTGTGCTCATGGAAATTAATTACCTCATAGTGCGGCAGATTCGTGGGATATTTGGGGGGATGCTTTCATAACGTTTAATGTGGTAAGCGAAAAAATACAAACTGCTTTGAATATTTAAACAGTTTAATTATTTTACGTTTCGTATAGATAATTTAGTGTTTATGCAATCATAAAGGTTCACAATGAAAGAAATCAATCCATTTTTTTGTACTGGAAATTTTTTAATTTTCCGCTGTAGTACATTGTCAAAAATTTATTTTAAAATGGGCATTCAATACTCATTGTTTCTTTGTCAATTTTATTTTCCAAATATTGAATTAGAGTTGAATATTTTAGAGACTTTCTTCCAACTTCTTCAAACTGTACCAAACACATTTGGATGACAACATGGAAGATAACGATAAATCTAGGTAAAACGCAAGCAATGCATAAGCTTAAGAATAATCTAAATTTTAAATTTACTGCCCTAATACAAAGAAATCACAAAAATAAAAAAAAATCAGTATAATAATTAGGCATGGCATTTAATCACCAACTATTAATTAGGATTTACACAAACACACAGTAACTAAAATTGTCGTTTGTAAACTCACAAATATGTTTGCCCTTATTAAACGTCGATTACAGATTTTTACATTTCTACTGACACGATCTCCTCAAAAGTCCCAATCCTCAAAAATGTACAGTCAACCAGAATGGCCTTATAACATTCTGTACATAAATGTTAAAAAACAACAAAAATATTTTCATACGAATTTTGTTAGGCTAATGAGTTTTGTTGTGGTGCATAGTTATAGTTTAAATGTAATTAATAAACTTTTTGTATATATATACAGAAAATTTGCACATTCAAAAGCATTTGCAGTTAATTTTATCTGCATCACCGTACTCTTCTAAACTCTGCGCCTACATCGTGCATGGTTTTCAAGCATATTATTGTCAAATTCATAGCGATATTTTTCTGTTCGATGCATGTTATTGATTCTATGTGAGAGGTCCCACGAAGAACCGGAGATCTCCATGGGACGTTTTCTTTGATTTGATATGTTACGCACACAATGATAAAAATGGGACTTGCATTAAGCACAGGCAATGCAATCATTATGCAACCTACCCGTTCGTGCGCAAAACCGAGCAAATACAGTGAGTCCAAAAAGTATTCGTCTACCTGACTATTCTCCACTAAAAGATGAATTGGCGCCGTAACGTACATCGGATCATAAAACTAATGATGGGGATTGATAGTAGGACAATCAATACATACTTTTTGTCCAACTTCAGTTCTTAGAAATGTTAAATACCAGCAAGGCCAGTACCAAAACTCAAAAACTCATTTTTTCAATGCGCAAAAAGTATTCGTCTACGTCTACTATTGGAGTATTAGTAGCACGAAAAAAGGACCCAGCGCTTAAAGTAATGTTTGGTATGGTTAATGTGAGAAATTTAAAAAATTTCTAGTTCTCGTTGCCTTTGAATTGGCCAAGTTTACCATTACTGAGTGGGTGTTTTAAGCTAATATTCTATTGAAAGTCGTCTCACTTATTTTTTAAATAGAATTTAGTCACTTCCTGACCGCATAGTCCAGTATCTTCGAAAATGTATGAATTAGATACATACTGGGACCCTGTGTGACCATTTTTAGATGATTGACTGTATTCTGAAGTAGCCATAATACCAAATATGTTACAATACGTATGAGTTCACTTCCGTTTTCAAAGATTAGAGGCTTCTATTAGTCAAATTTATCAGACCTCTGACCTAAGTTTTATTCACGGCTGAAAGCAT
>AXCM01008452.1:0-11835 GCA_000473375.1 Anopheles culicifacies | reverse complement strand
TTGGAGACACCTAGCGGAATGAGGAATGACATTGAAATTGTTCCAGTTTCAATGGCCAGTTAATTTAAATTGCCGATAATCTGTGACGAAATCATCGGAGAATTGTTCACAACAACAACATTCAAATGGACTAATTAAGGAATATTAATTCTGAATTATGGGTTTGGATTTGATTTTTTAGTTTACCGTGTTTGACGGATCTAAAACTATATTTCTGATCAATTTATAGTATTTCCTTTACACTTCCTCTTTACTCCCATTTCATGTCCTTTTCTGCTTTCACTGACTTTCGCATTCTGTGCTCACTTGCGTCCCCTTTGATGTATCGCTTAGTTCTGACTCCTAATCTGCCTAACGCGTTTCGCTTTTATTTTATTTCGCTTTGTCAGTGGAGCTCAACCAACAGGCGTCAACAGCTGCTTTTTCTTCTCTCCGAAAGGACGTGGAAATCGTCAACAGATATTAGAGCAATCTCTTTATGGAATCACCACAAACTTCGATCACTTTTTACGATATACGTACAGTGAGTCTTAAAAGTTGTTATCACCCTGCATATACTTTCATTATCAATGGTTAATAAGTCTAAGGTTTTAGGCCTGGGACACAAGTTTTTCTGTTATCTACGAACATATATTCCGTTATCAATAATTCTAGTAATTCTAGCCAATTTCTCAAATTTCCTTCCACTCATTTCCTTTATAATTTCGGTAAAATTTTCCTTCTTGGTAAAATTTTGTCATTGTTGGAGATTGATTATATTCATTATACTTTCTTTCCGAATCATTTTCCAACTTGCATGTTCTTGATTCTTGATTTTTCAAATATTTTCCAAGCAATTGAAATGCTCAACACCGTCGTTAACCGTTCAACGATGAGTACTCCGTTATTAGCTACCCATTTATTTGGTAACTCAGAAGATGGAGCGGCTCAGTGGCCGAGGAGATAGCGACACCGGTCTCTGAACGAGCAAGACCGATGTTCGAATCGGCAGGACCGAGAAACCGCCGTGCTATCCTGTTGCGGGTACCTTCAAGTCACGGAAGCCAGAAATGGCAGGCCAAGACCTCTCGAGGTTGTAGAGCCACAAAAGAAGAAGAAGAAGTGGTGAAACACAGGTTGGACGACATACAAAAAAGTCTTTCCTATTTCATTCCAATTTACTAACATAATTTACAATAATTATGGAGGCTTTAGACCAGTTTGCTGTCAAAATATTTCAAAGTTTGGCCCTGAGCTGCATATTTTCCTTTCTGGTTGCAGCTTAAACAGTAGAAATATAATAGTGTGTACCTCTGAAACTAGCAGCTAGGAACTGACTAACAATATGATATTTTGATTGTTGGTATTAGTCTTACATTACTATCTCTTATTGAACAAAAAGCATAAACTGATTGATAAATCCTTGATTCTACTGTCCCATGCCTGTTGTGCCTCTAAGTGATCTTTTGGTGACGAATATTATGTACGCAGACAAATAGCTCTTGGACTCACCGTACAATGCTTAAAATTGCTCAATTTCCTCCTTGGACTCCTTGGAATTTGCTAACCAATTTTTCCTCAGCTGACCAAGTTCTCAGTAATTTCCAATTTTCTATTTTTTAGATCTTTTCATGGAAATGTACCAGGTTTTCTTTTTTCGTAAACCTTCTGTTGGAAAAAACGAAACAAATCATCCCAAGAATCCCTGAAGCTATGTCCAGCCGTTCTTGATGACATTGTTATCCATGGATCACAGTTAAATCCCGTCAATTTAAAGCGGGCTTTTGCGTGTCTAGTCATTTCTTTGTCAGACGAGTTAATTTTAGAACATGGAAATAGCATCTTGTTGCTGCTAGCCACAGGCCAGTTGCCTTTTCCAAAACCATATACCCTTCCCTTCCAACCGTACCGCGTGCGCAAATTGATTCTACGCCCGAACGAACTGAAACTGAACTTCAAATTGATCGCTGACGAACTATAACATGATTAGATGCTTGACGCTTCCGGGGGCCAGAACCAGAACCATCTGGGCCCGAGATTCGAGACCGTCGCATCAAAGTCCGGCATGAAGATTGGTGCAAGATAGTTGAAATTGCATCTCCAGAACGGAATGAGCAATAACAACTCATCAACGGTGGAGCAGGGAACAGGTTCTGCTGCTTCCTTCGGTGTTCGGAACTTTGCAGAATTTGATTTTGAAGTGATGCCACTGGAGCGCGCTCGTATTTGTGGCCTCACAGCACAGCACAGTGCCAACCGAACCGAACAATGCCGGCACAGTTTGGCTGCCGGAGCTGGAGAAAAAGTTTAAATGAAAAATTTTATTTATTTCCCTTTTTGCCGAAACCACGGAACAAGTGGGTATCCTGCTCCTGTTGATATCGCACGAGAGATGCCCCCCCCCCCCATCCCCCCATTCTGGTTGGAACTTGGCTCGTGTCGACTCGCTTCTTCGTGTCTTTCGGTGTTGTTTCGTGCTGAGGGATTTTCCATTTCCTTCCGTTTCAACCGCTGGCACATCCGTGTGCAGGCACTTCCGTTTCTATTTTCGAGCGGGCACTCGTGTCTGGGTGTGTGTGTGTGGTTAGGGACTCAGTTCAATGCAGGCACGTGGAACTCCAAATTGAGGTGCGGGTGTATTTGCCTCGGAATCGCTACCAGACCCACACACGATTCAATTTGAAGCGTGTCAGTTAGAAAAGTGTTCACGTACGCCATTGCCAGCAGTTTAGTGCTCGGGGGGCGATTGAACGTCCTGCACCCTATGCCGGCAATTGTGCTCCAATTTTCGTACACAGCAAAGCACCAAGGTTATTTCGGTCGGCCTTTCCGTGTCCGTTGCCTTACACTGTACACATTTCAATTTAAGGTATAGCGTTTCTTGCATGTGAAGTTTGAAGACAGTAGCGCATTCTGCAGCAAATAATCCAGAATTTATTTCACTACATTCTGTGAGTTGGTTCCGTTGCCCACAAGCAGCTGCGTCTCGCTGCGTTCAGTTTGGACACACGGAATATCTCTCCTACAGAAAGTAGAACCCTTCAAGACACTAGCAAGCCACACAGCAGAGTCAGAAAAATTGTATGAAATATGGGATTTGTGGGCATTTGCTTCCCTACTTCTGTCTACTGCCCTATTACCGTACGTACACAGATGCCAGCTGCTACAAAACTAGACAAGTACTCCAACGATAAAAAAGCACCATTTTCCTGCCCAATCGACCCTAGGCAAAGCGTTATGACTATGATTATTTACCTTCGTCTCGTTCTACTATCATCCGTTACGCCACGCCAGGTCTTCCTATCCGACACCATCCCGACAGCTTTCGGTTGAGGGAAACGAATTGAGTTATAAATTTTTGCCTACCTTTTCCCATTTTACTTTTTCCCGGTTTATTTTTTTTTTTTGCAAACTGGCCACCGGGAGGAATGGGAATAAGTTATGATAAACATACTTTCCACGATCGTCGAAAGGCGACGCGTTCCCCCCCTTCCCCGGTGGAGTTGTTACTCCATTTGGTGCGTTCTCCAGGCGGACCTTTCAGTACCGCTGTAAACTTGAACGGAATGTGGAAAGTTTAAGTTAACAAAAGAGTTCCTTCATACGGACCGAAGCATTCCCGGGATTTCTCCCGAAAAATTACTGCTACTGAGAACATTCCGGATCGACGATTTTCCTTTCTTCCCAACCATTCCAGCTTGCATTGTCCGCAAGAGACAGCAACAGGTATTGGACGCTTTCCAGTAGTGGCACCGGTAGAACCGGTAAGGATTACGGGTATTCCCTATTCTGTTCTCGCTTCGCCTTTTTTTTTCTTTGTCCCATTTTATGTCGTGTGTTACGTTAAGAAGCAAACAAACAAAAAAAGACGAAAACAATGCCTGCCTTTGCAGATTGTTGATTCAGAAACTTTTCCGGGACTTTTTCGAATTCGTTTGCCTGTTGAGAGGAAAATCTCGTAACCCAGTCAGGTTGGGCGCGCGTTTTGTGAGCTTGCGAAGGAGCTGGTGCGGAACGACTGTGGCACGCGAAGGGCACGCTTGATATTTATGAACCGGCCAGACAGAACACGAACGATGGACTGCTGGTGGACATGCAGTCAACCAGATAAGCGATAATGTGAAAAGCGCTCCAATTTACTGTAAAACACGACCTAACGTGGCGTGAAATTGATTCATCTGGTGGATTTTTTCACGCTCTCTTTCTCTCTCTATCTGTCTAGTAATAGATTTAAATTCAATTTATTTATTCTTCCAGAGCATTACTTATCATTCGATTGTTACTTTATTATTATTTCCAAGCATATTGGTTTGTATTTTGATTAGCTTTTTCTTTAATAAGTGTGGTTGAAATAGAAAACTAATATGAATATTCTACAGTACATCTCAATTCTCTATCTAGTATTCCTTTAGTTTCCCATTTGATTGAGTCGCAAACGCCATCTGTGAGTGACAGGTGGCGACCTCTGTGAGTATTCTTCGCCTTAGTAAGTAATTTTTCGTAGTTCCCAAGCCCAACATACAATTGAGAGAACGAATGTTCCCATCTTGTCTCGTATAGCTCCTCATTGCGCTCCAAATATCTCTCCACTCAGCTGTATAGTTCTCCTCATTAACTTGGGGATGCTAAAGTGGAACTCACTGGAAGTGTATTTTTCTCCTATTGCTTCCATGAAATGAATTCTGTATCGGTAGTAAAAATATGAAAACAAAGGAACTCGTAGTGGAGAAAAGCAAAACCAAACATAACTGTGGGAGAGCACAAAACCTTCAGAAAGTAATGCAGAACATTTCTGTAGAAATACAGAAGTTTATGAAACGTTAGAGTACTTTCATAGGAGTACAAGATAAGGACTTTAAAAAGTATGTATATTTAAATTTGAATTATTCCCGACTAGTGTCCAATTTTTTGAAAACTTCTTGATGATTAAATTTGATTTTAAATTTCCGTTTATGTCCTGACCTATACATAGTCTTAAAATTTCAATCTTCTCTATATTTAAATTCTGCTAAGGGGCAACGTGCGTTACTGCAGGGTTGGTATATACGTGTTTGCACTAAGCATTGTGTAAATCTGTTTTCCTATGCAATTGTGATTTTAAAGCACTGCTGGTAACGGTTTAGGTATTATATGTTGTGGCAGAGGACATAAATGAGTGCAAATAAGAAGAGTGACAGAATTATTAGTGTTCGATTAGGAATACCCATTTATTTGTAGCCACCAGTTTAAAATTGGTGCCTGATTTAACGGTAAGCTGGTAAAGCAGCTGTAAGGATTGGAACGCCAAGATTGCTGGAGAAGTTTTTTAGAGTGTTCTGTGCTGTGAGATGAAGATCTGATAGCAGACGCCTGAACAACGACGCAAATGACTGTTTCGAAGTTTTATGTCTGTAACACCGTACCATGTTTGGCCCCCAAGATGGTCGACGTTAGCAACTCCCCGCTTTCATCGGAACATTCTGTTTGAAATCAATGTCTGGTTGCTTTTCTAGGTCCCCGGTTTTAAATCTACCAAGAACTCAAGAATCTACCAAAGAGCTGAATTCGTCACAGCATTCCGGCATAAAAATCAAAAGAAGCTAAAACTAGGTGATATTCTGGCCTGGACGTTAAATTATACCAACACTGTATTATCAACAACAAGGTCAAGTGGATATGTAATTACAAAATTAATTAAACGACTAAAAAATATCGTGCAAAAGACAGATTTGCTACCAGAGCTACTAGTGATTTTACAACATTCTGAACAGTTAGTTTGGATTGATAGGATATCACCAAATAGATATTTCTTGGCCTGGCATGGCAGATTAGTTTACGCAGGACTAAACAAGTTTTTGCGAGGTTATTAATGGAGTTTAAATCGGTGAATACTACTGTATAAAGGAAATATCTAGTATATGAAAAAAAATAGTAAGAAAATGGCATAGCACTATCCTAAACTAGTACTAAAGTACTAAATGAGTTTCTAAACAGAAAAATAATGTTAATGCACGAAATTGTTTCACTTAAAATTACATTTGGAATACAATTTGGAATCTACGTACACCGTGGACTTCTATTGCGAAACCCTGTACCCGGGCCATATTAATCAGTGATTTAAAATCAGGGTTTCAAATATTGAAAGTATCAATTCTGGATGTTAGTTTTTCCTTTATTCTAGACATCAAAACTCAACTAGAACACCAACACACATAATCTCCTTACACCTTGCTTGCACTCCACTATATCGATTAGTAAAACTTCTCAGTAACTTTCGCTTCTTGTGCCAACTGGCCTCAACCGCACCGGATTAGTGTTGAACAAGTGCGGTTTTCGCCGACTGGCTTAGTATGTAAGGAAGCATCCCGGTCTTATCGTTGGTCTTTCATCAATTAAATGAATGGTTGCCCCCCGGAACATGATGGTTCGTTGTGAAGGTTTAGAACCAGATACAGTAATACGTTCCGAAGGGATTTGTAAGTCACCGTGGCAAAGGGTTTGTGGTTTTGATGGTTGTACAAAACGGTAGAAAGTTTGCTTCCGTGTTCTGCCGCCGCTGCTAAGTCAAACAAAGGATTTACGTACGGAAAAGCTTCCTAATTCCTGATTCCGCGCTCGCTTCTAAAGAGATTCGTTTATTTATTTACTTCCACATGGGAAGGAGAGAAGGACGGGGGAAAAAAATCTCATTACAGCTATCGATTAGCTTTCAATAAGCGCCCTCATTCGTCAAGCATCATCTACAAGCATCATTACTCCTCACGAGCAATTCATCTCCCACAGCACCGTCAGCTGAGTGGCGAATCTGCTCACTCATCGCTACAGTATGGTTCTCCCATCCACGAAATGGACTTTAGCAGCAAAAGCGTAATAAATTAGCATGAGCTTTAAGGCAAGCGTACCAAAACTGCCCAAACGAAAGTAAAAAAAAACCCGCACACACACACAGTACATTGAAGCAGAGCCGAACAACATGGAGCAACACGAAAGTCCACTCCGTGTGGCGACTAACCGAATCATTCGCATGGATTGGCGGAGAAAATGAAGAGCAACACCAGTGGCAAAATGGCGAAAAACCGTAGCGGGAATCCGTGATGATTGCGCATTGTTCGTTCGTGCGGTGTGGTATGGCCGACTGTCTGTAGTTCAGGGCACATATATACATTTTTTTTTTCTTCTCTCGTGTAGAAGTGAAGAAGAATCCGCAAAAAAAAACCCTACTGTACACGTGCCTATACACGTGCCCTGGTACTGCAATGCTTGTCTCGAAGGAGTTTGCCAAGACGCGGACAATCGAACTTTGAACGTACGAGGGCAAAAGCTGTCGAGAATCAGCGATGACAGCGGCGAAGGGAATCATGTATTCTTCTTTGTCTCTTTTCAGTGCTTGGAATGCTTGCCTTTACGCGTATGCCGCAAGCCGTGCAACCTCCACCATTTCGAACTCTGGCCAGTGTTCGATTACTCGGTGCGTTTTGTGCTTCTGTTTATTTTGTCCTCAGGGCATCCGTTGAAGGTTTCGATTCCGACCTGGTTTTGTACAGCAAGAGCAATGAAACATCTTCAACAAATTGTTTCTCTGTTGGAACTCTGTTGGAACTCTGGGGAACTCTCGTCTGAAGCCGAGTGCCTAGAGTGGCTGTTACTTTTATAGTTTTGAATTCTTGCTTCTCTCGCATTTAGCTACAGCAGGATTGATCAAAAAAGGGCAAATAAAAATCCCGAACAATCTCCTGAAACGGAACGCTGATAATATCAGTCAGCAGTCGGTCCACATGATCAGCTCGCGTAACCGGAATTAGCCGGATATTTGTTTGCCTGACATCCGGCCCTCTGTCTCACGGTCTCGACAACATTCTGCCACCATCCGTTTTTTTCTTGCCCAATGGTTGGTTCACATTCTTACTCCCATGGGGACATCTTATGGAGCTGGAATGGGGCGAAAAAGTTGTCCGATCTACAACGCTTCGTACAATGTATCCTTCTTCTCTCTTGACATTATGACTTTTGCCACCACCCATGGACGGTGCACGTTGGATGCTGGAATTGGGTAGCGCGATGTTACTCACCCTGGTTGCTGGTGCAATTTGTGGACCCATTCAATGTTGACACTAATAAAGCTCAACCCCCACCGAAGGGGGCGAAAGTTATCGACGTTCGAATGTGAGTAGGATGGACAAATAAATCTTTTTTTTTCTCTCTTTCTCTCTATTGGAAATGAAACTTCCTATCAAACAAGCACCCATTCATGTGTGACAATGAGAGTAAACACGGACACAGCATGATATTTACATAAGAACGTGCCGTTTTCTGCTCATTAAACAATAAAAACAACCTTTCATGTTTCATACTTTAATGGATGGTATTAGGTAGCGGTTGTGTGCAAAACCAAACATTGGGAAAATGACAAAAATGTCCACCTTCGGACTATGGAATTCGAAGTATCTGGAATATGCCAACTTATTTATTGCTGAGTTTAATTAATGCAATATTGCATATGTTTTTTAAGTTAAGCATGGATCTTTGGAAAAAACAAATTATTTAAATAAAAAGGCGATCACTTTGACCACCTTCCGGCACACCGTGCGAAGGGGGAAAAAACCAAAACCAAGCAGGGACAAGTGAAATCCTTCCCGAGGTAAACCATAAGAAAGCAATCCGTGTACCGTGCAACGGGAACGGGCGTAATGAATTGTGCAAACTGCAAACGAAGCAAACCGAAATGAAAGCGTAGAATAACTAACCGTTCCGCAAGTAACCGTAGAAGGTACGCACGGGCGGGTATGTGTCTGGTGCACGCGTACGCGCCTGTTGGCTTTTCACGTCCGCCAGTACGCCTGCAGTTAGCAGCCAGAAAGGAAAGCAAACGAACTACGTGAAGAAATTCAATTTTCATTTCGTTGCCATGCCCTTCCCCTTGCATGCCATGCCCTTTCGCTCGTCCGGTTATTTGTGCACCTTCCCGTTGGGTTTTCCGATTCTGATCCTTTTTTTTTGCCCCTCTGTCGCTCTCCTGTTTTTCTTTCTTTGAGGTCCTTCGCTATGGTTGATTTCTTGCCGATATGCTGGCGCCACCACCGATGGGTCGTTCTTGATCGTGCTCACACATTAGCGATAGGGTATGCGGATGGGTAAAAGAGCCTGCCAGAAGTAGAGGACATTCCAAGGAAAATTTTCGCGTGCGTTCTGTTTGCTTTTTTTTTGCTTCTCCCTCACACTCACACGGCACACACAAAACGACCCGTAGAAGGTAATAAAATAAAGCTTTCCACGTTACTTTGTGTAACAAAAAATAAAAAAAATAATGAAAAGATCAAAAAGGAAACTTTTACAAAAAAAAGCATCACACACAGTAATTCCGTCCAACAGTTGGAATGAGAACCTACCAGGTCAACCGACGGTGGGCGCGACGTGGCAGTTAAGTATCGAACTCGACCGGAAGTGTGATTTGTTTCTCAAATTGAATTCCATTCCACCGACCGAGCGCGTGGCGGCTGCTGTTTGCCATCGTTTATTTTATTTCTGCTTACTCAGTCCAAACCGTGCACACTTTCTGCCTGCTCATGGAGCTGTAAATTGCTCTTTTCTTTACACAGTACAGGAGTGCAGCCAACAACAAAAAAATACACCAAAGCAACTCCAAAGCAAGCAAGCAAGCAAACAAACACTCCAGTCCAAACACGGGGAACACGGCAGGAGAGAAGCTTTTAAATTGTATTCGTACCATACCTAGAGTGGTTGTTTGAGGCGCCATTCCATTCCATTGCAAAAGGAGCAACAAATTGTCACCCAAGCCCAGCCACAGTATGTTTAGGCCCCCAACCAAGGCACAACCGAGGATCTTAGATTTATTGAACAAATTTACCATACCACGCACACGGTAGAAGGTAGGGCATAATTCAAGGCCCTTTTCGGTTGCCCTTGAACGCACAAACAAACACAAAAATCAGAACATGTCTTTGCTTTGGGATTCTTTGATGTTTGCGAATTTACGGTGAAGTATCGCCATTTTGGGCGACGAGAGCACACGACAAAATCGCGACAAAAATGGGGCGGTACAGCGTACAGCTCACATAATCCTTCAAATTGACTTCTCTATTGACCTACCACCAACTCAACCAAGCGTCCTTACCATGATGGCATTTGCTCTGGTTAAGAGTAGCAGATGGCAAAAAAAACTCATATGAATGATGTGCCGTATGTTGGTGGAGAAAGATGTTTCCCCATTTTGTGATCTCCAAAGCAACACTTGAAACACCCAAACCTCCAAATGCGTCTAAATCCTATTCATTAGACGATTGGAGTAAAGTACACAAGTAATGGTAAGTGGTAAGTACCAATGGTAAGTACCAATTCCAAGATTTTCCAATGTTTGTCTTTACACTGGGATTGTCTCTGTTCGGTAACATTAATTTAGTGCGTTAGAAATAAAAACATGGTTTTGAAATTAAACTCACGTATTAAGTTGACTATCCTTCAATTGAATGATAATGTAAAATATGACAAACGATAGATGCACGGCAATGTTGATATTCTGACTCCTTCTGTTCATTTGCAATGTTTACCATATCACTTTACCACCTCAGGATTTTTAATTTATTTTTTAATATTAACTTTCGAGAAGTCAGTTAGCCTAAAGTTAGTAGCTAAATAACACGAGTAATTAAGACAGTATGAGGAGGAGTGTTGGAACGATCTTAGGAAGAGAATATTAGACGACCTATGTTTACACCGGGGCAGCATCGTTAGGTATCAACGCTGTCCAAAGTAGAACAAAACACACCCTTAGTAAAACATGACAGATGAACATACACAAAATGTAGGACAGTTAACGAAAACTAGAACCTCGACCGCGATCGAATGTAAAAAGTAGAATAAAAAATAAGTAAAGTAAGTAAGTGGGATAAATTAGTGTAAAAGCTATTGCATGATAAATACAGAACGGCATTCACTAACGAAACGATTTGGTTCTTTTTGCTCTTCAGTCGGCATAACCTGCGCTTGTCTAAGCGCTTACCTAAGCGCCGCGAGGTAAGCTTCGCCTCCGCGGCAATATAGAAATAAAGGCTAGGTGGCTTTGAGATGATCAAATCAAAATGGAGGGGTGAGGAATTGGAGGTTTTAATTAATTGATTGAATAGAAAAACTTTAAAGTCACGAGAGGGAAATTACATTGGGATCGACATAAGAAAAGCTGAGGCATCGATGCAAGTAAGGAGAAACGCGGCAACAAATAGGGATTGGGAAACAGAACGGCGATCTTCAAAAGACAGGGCAGAACAGAAATCATCTTCAAGGATTTTCCAGATTCCAAAGCTAGAGAGAGACCTCTGCCCACGCTCTATATCGCTTGAATCAGAATATATGCAATTCGTATCTATTCCACATATTTATCAATTCTTAAGTTCAAAAACGTTAGAAAGCTAACAACCAACGGATGCCTTTATACACGTCGGGACTAAAGTAATAACTGATTCATTATAAATATCGGCATTTGGTTTGGCATTTGGACAAAGTAAAAATTACTTATTCCAAGAGCTTTCTAGGACTTGGTGTAGTTATCAACGTAGAAGTTTACAGGCGGTTGCGCTATATTTATCTTGTACAGGCACTTCTTCACAATGTGAAGGGTTTCACCGAATTCCCACCGGATTATTGACGTCAATTTAGTTTTGGGTTTAATCCTCAATTTATTCAGGGTATTGCAATCATTTCAGCTGTTGAGCAGCTGTGTATTATTTTTTTAAATCTGTTTTTTTTGGAATTATTGAAAAAAGCAGATACTTAAAGTTTTTAGAGAAGAATTATGCAGGATTGGCCTGGTTAGATAGACCCTTTCTATACAACATGTGATGGAACCATTGAAAATATTCAACA
>AXCM01008451.1:0-13673 GCA_000473375.1 Anopheles culicifacies | reverse complement strand
AACAAATTACGATCCTTAGATCTCTGTAATTTCTTCAAGGATTTCTGGAAGTATCTTGGAGATCTTACTTTTCTTATATTAGCCACACTGTTTTAAATATCAAGTGATCTTCATAATAATGCATCTGCTCTATTAATCAATGCAGCCATTTAAGATCTTCAGATCTCTGACTTTTCTTCAAGGATTGCTGGAAGTTTGTTGGAGATTCTGTTCTTTTAAAGCTAAAATAATATTATTAATAGAACGTGCATTTATAATATAAATATCATTGGTACTTAAGCAGGAATGGTTTATCAAAATTGAATGATTTAAAACATTTTAATTTAGGTATTTAATGCATTTAAAAACTTACTAAACATTCTTAGCGAAAATGCATAACGTTCGCTGAAGGAAGGCCACGCGATCTTCTTCGCTGAAGGCATGTCATAATTACCAACCAGCACGATCAAACTCCAGCTGCAACCCATTACTGTGAGCAATGTCTATATTTATTTACGTTTTGTTAAACGTTTCAACAGCAACGATCGCCGTTGCCACCACGTTCCCTTTTGCACGTCACGTACCGTGTGTTCTATCGCTAGACAACGGGCCCGTACACGATAGCATTGTTGCGTGCAGTAGCTTTATTTTGCACGTTTGACGGTTATGTCTTATGTTTCGGGCATATGATCACACCCGTGAGCGCCACCCCTCCCAGACACGATGACGAAACACCTCCAGTCTCGGTACGAAAAGAAGAGCAATTTCTGGGCGAAATTATATCACACACGAGCATTATACGAGGGGACTGGCTTGGTGGGATGTACGGTGGCGGACGGGGCTTTTGCTCGGGAGCTTCGGGTGAAGGCAAATTGAAGGCAAATTATGTGCAAACTGGAGCGCATCGGATGGTACTCTCGAGGGCAGGGTGCATCGTGCTCCAGTGTGAAGAGTTTCTTTAAATAAGGGTTTTACGATTACGGTGTGTAGAACCTTTTGAGAGCTGTTATACAATGTGAGTGGGTGGTTCGTGATGATGGGGTTTTGGGGTGAAACAAATTATCTAAAGCAAGCTTAGAGCTTGAGAGCGTACGAATGATTATGTGTAAACAGAACACCGCAGTGCAGAGCATTAAGAAGGTCTTAGTGTCTTAGCAGAAACAGCTGATTATGGATATTATCTTTTTAATTATCTCTTGCTGAGCGATAACAATAATTTGTTAAAAGCACGGCCACATTTTGTTCTATTTCTTTAAATCATTACTCATTCTTAGATGGAATTTTAAACGAAGGTGACTAGAGCGTGTAATTATGATAATGACATGAGCTTTGATTTTACTTTCTCTAAAGCTTTAAATAGTTTTAAGATCGTCGAAACTGCTTAAACCACTAGGCTGGGTAATGGTCAAGAAGCTAATCAAATATAATCTAATATACTTGCTACCACGACTCTTTAGTACTTGTGGATGGCATTAAATGACTTTATGAGTTGGATCGTTCGGTGTCATTCGCCTGACATGATCAGCTCCCTTGAAGTCTGCCAAATCTAACTCCATTGTGTTCACAAATGCGAAGCCTAAAATTCTTCTGATTATTTATCTCTGGAATTAGGATAAGAGGGTCCATGTCTCAGAGATGTATGTGGGTACTAGAACTATAAAGGTTCATCACATAATCCCAGCATCGATCGTTTACTAAAGGCTATGTAAAAACCGTTTGAAGTGGAACTTATAGCAATACAAGGGGCATTTTTCTTCCTTCCTTCAAAACTTTCCGACATTACACGATTTGGCCGAAAAAGATTAGGTCGAATTCTAAATCCACAGATAGTTCAGTTTAACTTAAAAGAAGTCCACAAATCCGCCGTCCAGAAGGACCTCGCGCAGCTGAAGTGCCTGAGTTTACATCACTCTTAGTAAATGTATTTAATTTATTTTATTTTATTCCCTTCTTACTATTTCAGATCAACAACTGCTTAAGAACATTTGGTTGGTACGCCTTCAAATCGAACATCACCATGATAGAGAGTCGTGATGGAATCCGGAACCATCGTCGTTAGTCATTCGCCCGCCGCCATTCCGAGAGCATTTCTGAATGAACGTTCTTCCTCGATGGTAAGTTGTGAGTGGGGGAAACAGTCATTAGAGAGTAATGATTGTTCGAGCCATATTTTTTTGTCATTGTATTTAATACCTCTTGAAGTGCATTAGTGCCATAACCTTTGGAACTCTTGTTTTAGAATTTGTACAAGTGAGAGTAAAATCCATGACGGTATGGGTAACTGCCCGAATCGACGCTATAACCCGCTGGGCTCACCAACCCCCCAGCAGGCAATGATGATTGATTACAGACACCCGTTAGGCAAGATGATAAATGATAAACTGGTGTTGGCGAACGATCGCGAGGGGAAAGTTACTGGTTGACACATTCTTGTTCGATGAGTGTGTACCCTGGTGGTCGAACATCGACCACAAGCGCAAAGAGGTACCACTGTAACGAAATATCCACACCTCGGGAGATGTAGCCCGAACTGATACAAAACCGTAGCTGAAACAGATCCCGACCGTGTCTAATCCGACCACGTTGGTGAAATTGTGGTTTATGATTTCGAAAGTGATGCTGAAGTTATTATTTTCTGTGCCTGTGTAGAGGTGTGATGCTATTGCAGCGAGCGTAACGTTAGTTCGTTAGTTCGGGTGGTAACGTGATGAATTTATTGGAAGCATTAGACAGAGGGAAAAAGCATCGACCCTCCCACCAAAATCCAAAGGAAACCAAATTAGCGACCTGTTACTGCTACTGGGCGATGAATGTGAAGAAAATGAACACAAAAATCAGATCGACTCGTCAAGCGGTCCCACGCAAAGACTTAACGTCTCTTTTTCTCTCTCTCGTCACGTTTGATTCGTACAAAATGATGGATCTTGCTGATCGATCTCGCCGGTTCGTGTGTGGGGAGGACAGGAAATATAAAGTGCAAGCTCGTTGGTATTCCACCCCAGGGCAGTTACATTATGCCATTGAGGAGAGTAGTTGCTTTGTATAGCAAAAAACAAAAGGGCCGCACATGGGTAGGTGGCGATGTTATGTAAGGATAGTGCATTTATTTGTTTGCCATGCGGGGGGGCATCATTAGTATTATTCCATGTGCACGGATGCATTCTGTTGCCATTTACCAACACACGTACGAGGTGTTAGCGATTGTTTTTTTATTTATAGACAAATGGCAGACCAATCACAATCAATTGTGGTTCAAACATTTGGAACTATTTCTTAGGGACTTTTCCATAAACTCCATCGAATAACTGGACTACTGTTGTACTTATTGTTCCGTTGTTCGATTTTGTTCACATGAAGTATAATTATGATTAATAAATAATAATAATACATTTATTCCCTTCTGTTTCTAATCCTTTCAGACCATACTTCCATCGCACGGCAAATCACAACAACATCCTCCCAGAATGTCACAATTGGAAACTTTAGAAGCAAAGGTATTTAAAAGCGTCACACCTGGCAAACGGCCACTAGTCTGGGAACATATTTGAAACTCCTTGTGTTTGTATGTTTTCTCCTACCAGATGGCAAATATTGAGGTTTCGCTGTGTGCAGGAACTCCCCGACGGCGAAAGGGAACGTCCCTTGGCGGGTCTCTGTCCGCACGCTCCTCGCCGCGACCGGAGGTGGCACCTTCACGCGAACTTCGTACGGCTCTACAAGACCGAGAAGCAGTTATACAAAAGTAAGTCTTAAGATTTGTAGTAAGAACTCTTGTGGAATATTTTCTAACCTTCGCATATTACGCTGTTTGCAGCTTACGGTTACAACTTGGCTTGGGAAAGCTACCACGCCCGACAGGACCTCCGTTGGACGATACGGAACGACCAGTAGCCGAACAGCGACTGGCGAAGCTGAAATCCGACGCCGAAACCAAACGACATGTGATCAAAAATCTTAAATCAGCACTGGAAAAGCTCGATGTGACAGAGTAAGTGTCGGAAGTCCTCTTTAAGTCTTCTCGACCGTTTTACTAATAACTTCTCCTTTTTTTTAGTAACATTGACGTTCGAATACGCCAAGCCGAGTTGGAATATGCACTCGGACGTGAAGAATTGCAGCTACTTTCGCTGGTCGAGGAAGCACGAGCCCTACAGGGACGGCTAGACAAACCAAAGCAAGAACCAAACACTCTCTACGGGATGCTACAGTCCGGTGCCAGTCTAAGTCTGCTTGCTATCCGCGCATCGACCGGTCGGTGGAACGCAAGCACCAAGAATGACCAGCCCGGCTTTTGGGTGGACTGGGTGCTGGAAGGTGAAAGCCTTCAGCGAGGTGACCGTATCATTGAAATTAACGGTAAAGCGATCGGTGGACGTAATCGGGAAGAGATGGCCCGTGCTATTGGTACTCACTCTAAGTCGGAAATAGTGGTGGCCCGCGCACGGAAAGCACCGAGCGTAAACCAACTGGCTCATCAGTCGCTGCAGCAAACGCAAGCCGATAACGTTCGACTGCAGCACCGAATTTCCTATCTGGAGGATCAGGTGCGAGAGTTGCTGAGTTCCAAAGACAGTGGAGTGATTCGCAGCGGTGTAGCGGTGAACGGAAGTGGTGGTGCACACATCACCTCGATCAGCATCACTTCGCCTCCGTCGACGCCACCGGAAGGGAAAACACCGCAACCACCTCACATTTACAATTACATCGATGAAAAGGGATCTTCGCCGCGTAATGGAAGTCCGGGACACGTCACAACGACCACCATCATAAAGGAGTGTGATCGAATCAATGGTGAACTAACGAACGGAGGTTCGGATGTGTTGAAATACAACTTAAGGAACTCACTGTCATCGTCGAAGATCAGTATCAATGGAGGCGATTCGCTAACGGCCCAATACTACAATCGCAAGGAAAGAGATAAGCGCGAACGCGAGACACGGCGACAGGACCGCGAACGATATCTGCAGCAGTTTGGGGCAAAGCTGCAACGTAGCACTACCGATCTGGAGAGTGATAGTGATCGGAACCGAATGCTACAGCACAGCCACAGCCGCAACCATGCCCGTAGCGTAGAACACTTGAGCGGCGAACGGAAGCGCTTGGTAGCGGCAACCACACACGAAACAGCCACGATTGGTCGCCGTAGCGATATTCGGACGGTAAAAAGCTTGGACTTTGAGTCGGACACCAACGACCAGTACGCATCGGAACCGTCCGGACCAACTAGCAAACATTCGAACGGTGTACGACCAGCACCGCCCAAGAAGCCGCTACGTTTATCGTTGCAACGTGCCCAAAGTCTCCAGACGGTGGATGGATTGATGCTGGAAGCACTGGCCGCTAGCAATGGGCACGACAGAAAGCGTGGCATGAAACGATCTCACAAGAGTGGCACCAAAGCGACCGATCCGAGCACGACAATCGCGTCCCAGTACATTGAGAACAGTGTACCGATGCAAACGGCTTCGCTCGGACGGCAGAAATATATGTAACACTGTGCGTAGTGGGATTCTCGGGCAAAAGGCAAACTGTTATACACTGTGCTACGCTGCCTCTGGTGAGCGTACGGGCGTATATGAGCAATACAAATTGAAATTGAATAGCAATAAAATAACGCATAAGAGTAATGATGAAAGGAATTATGAGTATATTCATATAATTTTATGGGGAATTGAGTTTGTTTGTTTTACCAGCCTGTTGAATCGATGAACGATCGTCAATCGTGTTCGATTATTGCATACACGCAGGCGTAATGCAATGCAACTGGATGCTTGCATTCGATGTACAAGTTTGAATGCAGCATTTAATTGTTTTACGAGTCATCGATCACAATATGCAATGCGAAGATTAAGTTATTTATTTGTTATTTATCTTCTCCAACTTTTTTCAAGAAATTATAGCCTAATGTAGAGGAGAAATTGAAGTCGAAAACCTGTCCCGAATTTTTAGTGGAGTATATTTGCCTAATTGAACTGTCACGTTTACTTCGTTGATAACGGGAATATCTAGCCAGAGTTTCGAAGAGCCGAATGAGGAAAGAGCATTATTTTAATCAACACGAATAAGGAGAAAGTTAAACGTACCCCTAGAGCATTTAAAGATCACAAGCTTTTTGCCTATGATTTGTGACTTTCTAGACTTAGTGTTGTCACATAGCTGGATAATCATTCTTTAATAAGGAACAACAGGTCTGACAAGGATTTAAAACAGTTATATTTTCTGAAAGAACTCCCAGTCCCTCCTGAGTATTGGAATTAGTAATTTTAGGTTTATTGAGAAAAACAGTTTGTGTTTCATTTCGTTAAAGATTAAAGATCTTCTTCTTTGACGTAACGACCTATTCGGGGTCATGCCTTCCATTCTGGCTTACGAGACTTAATTATACCACGTAGTTGGATAGTCAGTCCTCACTACGGAAGGACAGTCCGATTGGAATTTGAACTCCGGTTCGTGGTGTGAAAGCCCGGCGCCGATTCGAATGGTCTAGGCCTGCCATTTCTGGCATTCGTAACTTGAATGTACCCGCAGCAGGATAGTCAATTATGCGTACGGAAGCTAAGCTATATAGCATGCTAATATGTTTGTTAGATTCGATCTTTAGGGATACGAAGCTAAGCATTACCAGGTTGAGAATGTAGATGCTTTCACCTTTTACGAACGCCAGGTGTTGTGGATCTGTTATTTGAATGTGAATTTAACTTTTTCCTTTATTTGAGTACTAAACATTATGTCAATATTGAGTTGCTAACCGATGCGAATTGAAACATAACAGTTCAATTTACGCTATACTTTTAGAGGCACTTGGTGGCCAACTACTCCGCCCATACCGCGAAAATCATCGATGTCTATGCGACTTTGTCAACAATCCGTGTGCTATTGTGATACAGAGAAGGACACTCTTATACCTCAAGATTGTTTACATACTTATTAAGTTATTATCACTAAATAGGAACCTGGAATTATTCTGGAACTAATTAAATACATTTATTTCTGGAGTTCTGATCACATTATTTGAATGATACTGGATGACAAATCCATAAAAATGTTTAGTTGGTTGTTAGTCGATCGTGTTAGTTAGTAAGGAACTGTGCCAATGGCAATAGCCGGAAGGCATAAAAAACTCCAAGATAAATGGCTGGTAGAGGACGACGCACGACTATGAGTACCCTTGTGTAGAATTTTTTTTGCTGAACCTGATCATAACTAGTGTTCCCCTTGAACTCTTGTTTAATACGTTCACCCAAGATTTTAAATTTGATTTTTGTTTTCTGACAACACAAAAACAAGTTTTTCTACGGAAAAACGGAAGAATGAAATCATCCTCCCCGTGAACCATAATGGCGTAAAATTATTGATCCAAAAACCCCTTCCTAACTGCTGCTTAGTCATGACTGACATCCCGTGTAGCTAGTTCACATCATTAGCCAATGGGGGAAAATACACACAGAAACTCCAGAAAGTGTTGCTAAATTTTACTTTCAACGCTCGTACAATCAGTCCGTCAGTACTGATCCCATTTCCCACCTATGATGCCAGCTCGCACGCTAATAGCGTTGATCGTTAGGCACTACGGGGTCCACCTTTGCTCGCGGGCTCGCTGACTAGATGACCTTTGCCGATTGTACTGTGCCTGTGTACATAGACACAAAGGTCATTGCCATTTCCGTGTGCCTACCGGGCCTTCCGCACCGGAAGCACCGTCGGTAGTCAGTTCCGATGGACGAGAGTCACGTTGTAAGTTATGCAAAGCGCGTACCATCGGAGTAATGTTTTTCGCGCGCCATAATAAATCGATGACACAAAATGATCGGTTAGAATTTCGCATGTGCTCTGGAGGGAAATGATTTGAAGAGGTGCTATTAACTCGCCGGGAGAGGCGTTTTGTTCTGGTATGCTTCCCAACTCGAAAGGAGATTGTCGATGGATTGTTGTGGAGTGAGTGAAGCCTAGAGCTTTAGAGGTCGTCCAGTGCCTGCGGCACCACATGTCACCTGATGTGCTGTTTGTGTCGGTGTGGTGAAGGTTTAAGAGGACAATCTATTGAGTTCGCTGTACTACACATCGCTATATGCTGCAAAAAGTGCGTGAGCAATCGGTTATGATTAACGCAGTACAAGATAATATTAGACAAGCGTGGAGTCTACTGTTGATAGTAGCCATCAATCTTTCCTATTGTAAGATAACAATTAGATTAGATGAACACAAGAAGGAGAAAGAGCTACGAAAGTATTTCCACATTATTTTAGCACTAATTTGGAAAGCTTAAACTGTGTGTGACAGTCTCTCGAAACTCATGTCAACCGAGCCGGCTATCCAATTATGGTACGTTTGTATATTCATAACCAATCGATCGGGTGTTATTGGGCCATGTTGTCCCCGCTTCGACTGCTGTTCTAGTTTGTATTGTGCCCAACAACACCTTCCTAATCCTTTTGCCGGGCAAAACAACATCGACAGGTTGTCTTCGCCATGTCACTCTCCCCATCAAGCTCGTGTACGCTCGTGTGTGATGCCGCGCACAGGCAAGGTTGTGCGTTCACGACCTGCGTGTGGCCGTGTGTGGGAAGACCGGTCCGAATGTGGGGGGGGAAACAAAACGCTGTCTAGTCCCGTGTGCTTGCGACTCGTGAGGTTGCAACACACAATCTTCGTTCTGGCAGTTGGAGATGAAAAGATAAAAGCTAACGTGCTTGTGTCTGTGGCTTTACGCAAACCAAGCTGCAAGTGTGTATCACGTCCTGCTACTACCCCTTCAGTGTGTGGCCCCGGCACCATGCGCCAGCACTGAATACTGGTAGTGGTGGTGGTGATGATGATGGACGAAGGTGATACTGTAGTGCGTTGGGAGACAATTTAGAGTCAATTTCTGTGTACGCGACTATACGCGGTGGGGATCGACTGGCACACTCGAGCTTGCCGCTGCATCCATTCGTTGCCGAGACTCGAAGGTGTTCAGTTGAAGTACTTCAGGAGCGGTACCACGTTCCATTTGTGCAGTATTTAAGTTTCGCTTAAGTAACTTATTTATCGATCCTCGGTGTGATCTGCTGTGTTAACAATCATGAAGGTGCTAATTGCTCTATCGACCGTACTGTGCGTCGTGCTGGCAAAGGTGAGCTGCGTGAACGTTGTGTCCAGTTTTGTGCGTTCTTTTTCTTCGATAGCAAAAAAAAAAAAACAAAAGCACTTTGCCAAATGATGTGATGCTGTATGTTGCGGCAAAGTGGCACAAACTGATTACAATCAGCTGCAAGCCGATGGGTGCCTTGATACATGCCGCACGAAGCGGATACACGTCTAGTTGCTGAATCTCGTCACGCCAATCTATTGTCCGGCGACAGCTGATAAACGCTATCGGGAGTGAAGGGGGGGAGGGACGAGGGATGACGTTGTCAGGGCAATTTAGTTCTATTTAGCGTGTGAGGCACCCATATGTAAACAAATGGGTACCCATCCGTGGTGTTCGAGGGGGGAGGGCTAACCGCAGTGACAGCGCCGAAGTGATGACGTTTGATCGATCTTTGGGTTTGCCGAATGTTGGCGCGTGTTGATGATGTTCCTGGGCGGTTCTATGCAGTTTTTTACTTTGCTGTTGCCATTGTGTAGAAGAGAGCGTGTGTCATGAATCTGTTCAATTAGTGCGATTTGGTGGCCTTGCACGTTATTCGTAAAACTGCAAAACCAACGCCCAGATTGCTACCAAAATTGATGCAAAATGCATCTTCTGTTAAGCAGTGTTGCCGTGCTCCATTGGCTCCAACGAATTAGGATTGCAGGCTAATCATCTGCGGCTCTGTTAGTTGAAGATCTTTATGAATATCTCCAAAAAGTTGTCTTTAAGTTCTTCTTATTCTCGGCCATATAGTGGCTTACGAGACTTAATTATACCACGTACGTCAGCCTTCATTACTGGTGAATGATCCGGATGAGATTTGATCCCCGGTTCTGCCATTTGAAGACCAGTACCGCCACTTTGGCCACCGGATTGCCCTTAAACTCTTGAATTCTTTTAGAGAATCGTGGAGAAATAAATCTCCCAAACCAAGAATCGTCCTCGAAACATAGATGTCTTAATACTAGACTCCTCAATTACTTTAAGGAATCGTTGAGATATTAATCTCCAAGAATCGTTCTCGAAACATAGATGTCTTAATACTAGACTCCTCAATCACTTTAAGGAATCGTTGAGATATTAATCTCCAAGAATCGTTCTCGAAACATAGATGTCTTAATACTAGACTCCTCAATCACTTTAAGGAATCGTTGAGATATTAATCTGCAAGAATCGCCCACAGAACTAGGAAATCTTTCCTTTACTCCTCAGAATTCATAAGCTTAGTTCTTCTCGGGAGCTTTAGAAGTGCCGTTACACTACACATACTTATTCCCATTTCCAGGACCAGCCACGAAAGGCCATCGTGTTCCTGCAAGGAAATGCAGGCGTCAGCGGTAATGTGACGATCTCGCAACCGTCCTGCACCGAGCCCGTGTTTATCGAGATCAACGTCGTCGGTCTGACGCCAGGCAAGCATGGCTTCCACATCCACGAGAAGGGAGACCTGACGGACGGTTGTGCAAGCACCGGCGGACACTACAACCCCGATAAGGTAAAGTGGTAATCTGGAGATAAACGCAACCCCGGTATTAACGTTCGCGGTTTTACGTGCAGGTTAGCCACGGTGCCCCGAACGATCAGGTGCGCCACGTTGGCGATCTCGGCAACATTGCAGCGGACGAGAACGGCATTGCGAAGACGTCCTACTCGGACACGGTGGTGTCCCTGTACGGTGCCCGCAGCGTACTTGGCCGTGCGATCGTCATCCATGCCGAGGTAGATGATCTGGGCAAGACGAACCATCCGGACTCGCTGAAAACTGGAAATGCTGGTGGGCGCGTTGCTTGCGGCGTGATTGGCGTTCTGTAAATATCACGTTCCGCTTCCTACGTACTACTTATGCTTTCTCTCTGTGTTTGTGTCCTTTTGTAGAAGCGTTATGCTTTATTTTTTGTTTTCGTTCATTTTGTTTCGTTTTTGTGTCTGTACTACACACTCATTTGTTGATTACACGTTGGGCTAAAAGTAATGCGGGGAGAGTAAAGTATTATTGAAAAGAAAAAAAAACGCTATCAAAACAAATCAATCCCGTGCACTAGTCGGCTTTCTTTTAACTCCATAATATAGCTTGTGGTAGTGTAAAGTAAGGGCTTTTCTGTGTGTTTATATGTGGCGGAGAGTGTTATTTTTTGTAATTAAACTTATTCTGGCGCCAGTTCCAAGTGTAACAAGGATTTGGAGGAACTATCCAGAGCCTTCATCTGTAGCTTCATCCATCTTGGTGTCATTAATCATTCGGTACTGCGCTAAAGCAAAATTTGCTATCAATTGTGACCTATATCACTTCCGCTTGGTGCTATATCGAGCAGTTAGCAGTAGCGTTAACCTTCATGTTGCCACATTCATCTTGATGTGTGCGATCACATGACACTCAGGGGAGTGAGTGAGTCGGTGGAGCGCCGCCGTCAGAAACGTGTTTGTGGGTTTTTTTCTTCTGAATCAAACAGAAATAGTTACAATCGCACAACGTAGATGCAAAACCTGTTTTTCGAGTATGAAAACGTAAACAACCGGTACGAGAACGTTCCACCACTTTTCGATCCCGTAGATGAAGAAACACTTCATCGGGATATCGCGATCCATCCTTGACCTGACGAAGGGGAATATGGAAAGGTCATCCATATGGACAGGAGAATGGTTTGCTATACTTAAAGTGGAAGATAATAACGTCTTCTGTCTCAAAGCCTTTTATGGAGCTAAAGTTGGAATGGAGGAATTGGTATTATAACATATTTTCGAAAATGTTATACAACTTCAAATATCTTTCTCAATCGATCCAGGTCCATACTTTTAGATATCTGACATACTTATTCGAAGCTCCCTCGTGTAGCAAGTTCACTGATTCATTCATTGTCGGATAATTACATACTAGCGATGGTATTAACATAAAATTATCATTCCCATAACGTTCCACTGGAGTAGCTGTAGCGAGTTGCTGTGTTGTGTGAGTTGTGAGATTAACATTTTGCTGAGGCGTTCCGATCAAGCTTCAAATGACGTTGTAGTGTGTGATGGATAACTGTTGTATCACAGTTTGTCATTCGCTAACAGTGACTTGTTATTGTCTTAATATCCAGTTTGTAGTTGTTTTATTGGTTTTTATTCCTTTGCTACTCGTCAGTCAAATGTTTCGGAACCGCTTTCGGAACGAAATGCGCAGTAAAACCTGTGTTCTAATTACTTGTTGCCTGCTTGGGCGATGTAGCTTTTTTTCTTCTTCCTTTGCTAATGATACTTATGTGTTTGTTTTGTGTCTTACAAATGTGTGACTGTGTGTAATGAACGGATTAACTACCCTCACATGGAAAACATACCTAACTAACCTTCCCCCTTCTTCATTTCCCCACCTTTACCATCCTTTTCCTCCTTTCACAGTGCGCCTTTTGATGAGCCGGATCAGGATTGCGGCAGTGGCCAGCAGGGGCTCATGCCGGCTGCCCTAACCATAACAATTTCGCTCTTGGCAGCTCTCCGTCTGATGGTTCTTTAAACATAAAGAAAAAGGCAGAAAACGCTGGCATGCTTAAATAATGTTATAAATGTGTGTGTTTGTGTGGGAGGAACGATTAATTATGCTTTTTTTTGTTTTTGGCGAAGATAATCTATGATCGTGCGTAGGAACAAAACAGTCCCACAGCGTCAGTCCTCTGGTACTGGTTCGTGGGGGAGGGTTTCAGGTTCATCGAACTTCTATCACGATATGCGTCCACAAGAAAATCCTACAGTATTGTTGAAGAAGAAAACATCCTTCTTCTCTAAGGATACAGCTATGTAGCGCTCGATATGTAAGAGAACTAACAATAGAAACCCTAACCAATGTAAATAGCACCCCCAGCACAATCATATAAAATGGACAATTCGTGGAAAAAAAAGCTCCCGGGCAAGAAGGAAACATTCTTCCACTGCCCGTAGAGAACCAAGTGTTCGTAAGCACTTGTTTGCGTGAAAAGGTTGTTTTTTCACCTGCGTAACGATGCCCATTGACAACTTCCACCGGTCACTTCCTTCGTACGGGCCCACACACACCTTCGTCCCTCGGCCGTTAATGTGTTACTTTTGTTTTGTTCGTTGTTTTGTTTTTGTGTAAATAAAGTTGTCCCTTAGTCGGTGTAAAATGTCTTCCCAGACTGGCTTACTGGTCGAGCGGTGGAAGCTGACATTCTAACCACGTACTAACTTCCGATCGACCACATTCGACTCCATGTTGCTTTCCTGTGCAACTCTTGGTGGCAGTATTCTAAGCGCGTGCACAAGCGCGTGTGTTTGTGTTTATGGGATTTCCGCTTGTTTTTTTCTGTCTCGGCAAAACTGAAGAGATGACTGCTGAGAACGTAATGGACAACCGTCTGGACGGAATCAGATAAGGAAGCGGGTTCTCACTTTGCTCGGTTGGGTTTGTTTGTTTAGTAACGACATGTGCTTTGCGGTAGACTGACCTTCAAGGACATTTGGTTTTTTTTAAAGAAAAAGGTACACAGGCTTAACATGTGCAAACATGGTGTTTTAAAGATATGAAATGATGCAAAACAAGATATCACAAATTCTGGTCCGAAATCACGAAATTCAGGAAGGAAGAAAG
>AXCM01008450.1:0-13023 GCA_000473375.1 Anopheles culicifacies | reverse complement strand
CACCATCTTGTGAGAATGATGATTGCCTATCGATCAGGCGAATCTAGTAATCCACTAATATAGCCGTCAAATTGTCACTCATCGTCACGTTCGTAACAATCAGCGCCCACTGTGTACATGTGCTGTGTGTGGTGAGATTTGATTTGTGTTCCTTATTTCAGTAATAGAATCCCAATCGGCAATGAACGTGTGAATATAAAGTTCTTCCTTTTTTATTCCAAGAGGGGATAGAATAATACGTGGAAACTGCTTTAAAATGTCATCAAAATTCGGATACATGGATGGATTCTAAAATGGAAGACACGAGAAGTCACATCAGATAACGATGGTGGGACAAGTGATGGACTGTTCAATAACAATGTAGGTAGAATAAAAAAAAACAAACACATATTCCAATGAAACCACGTTTCGAAACCGAGCATGGAAACGTGCTGCTTGGATGGTATGAGATGACCGCATCCAAAACTACTAGCCATCTTGGACGGAAGGGACCAAAATGAGAAACACATTTCACATGTGCAACAAGTGGCCGGATAGTGTCGGTGTATGTATGGGTGAATGTGATTCTTGTTTTCGTAATAATGGTAAAAAAGAATAACTATGATGGGCGGTCACCGTAGCTGACGATGTTTTTTAGCAATCGTGATGGCGCTGATGATGGTAATAAGTTCCGTCCTCCGTGCTTCGTGAGGACAACGAAAAGTGAACCGGCAAGCGGTTGGTCACGTTCGCGTGAAAGGTCGTCCTAGTGAACCGGTTTACGCGATACGAGCATTGATGATCACGCCGGATATCCCACCAGTCTTTCCGCGGATGCGTGTATGTGTTTATCGTTCTCAATTTCATTTGTGCGCTAGAAGAATGGGTTCAGTTTGCGGGAATCATTGGATACGTGCCCATTTTCCGATGCCAAAAGGAAAACACAATCAGATGATGTAAAAACAACAAAAAAAGATGCATTTGTCTGGCCACAGTGAATGAGCGTTTGTAGCTAAGCGAAGTGTATCGCGATCTGCCATGGCAAATGTGTACCGATGGGTGATGAGCTTTATGGAACATTGTTTGTTCTACTACAGTAGAGATGAAATATTTGCTTAGTGTTGGAATAGTTCGATAAACAAAAATGAAATAACTATTTCCTGGCCAATTTTATTGGAGCTTTAAGTGGATCACAGCTCACCATTTACATTTAATTTTGGATAGCTTTTTTTTAATTATTTTAAATAATCTGCTGAGGGTTTTAAAACACCAAACTTTTGAACACACCTTAACACCTCGTCATAGAACTAGAAAAAAGTAACATGTGCTCATTATTAGACCAAGAACTAATCACCAGTAATCAAATGATTTTTTTTTTTTGTTCTTGTATGACGGCCTGGCCGTATTAGACTTAATTTACCACATAGCAGGTCAGTCAATCCATGCTACGGGGGGACGGTCCGAATGGGATTTGAACCCCGGTCTGTGGTGTGAAGGCCCAGCGCCGAACCACTCTCCCACCGGGCCGCCCCAGTAATCAAATGATGATTTATTTTAAAAATATTCTCCATTGCACTACACAATTGATGAGTTATCCGTAATAGGCCAATCAATTCAATCCCAGCAATTAGCCTTTCTTAAGGATAATACCACTTTATCCTTTATTATTAGGATTTCTCAAGGATAATACCACTTTTGTTGGCATTGCAGAAGATTTTGCCGTACCGCCTTATTCCTTGGAACTTCATTTTCAATACTCAACACATTGATTCCAGGGAACAATTCGAATGATTTTGGAATATCGGTCCTTGTCATGTCAAAATTCGACAAGCACCAGCATCTGTTCTGATTTAAGTAAAAACGTTGCAGCCTGTTCCGGATTCTTTAAAACTTGAGGTACCACACACCTGTGACAACTTGGAGAACGTTATCCGTGAGGTTTGTGGTCTGATCCGGCACCATCGTGTTAGAGACCTCAATTTGAATGTAGCTCTTTTCAACACTTTCCTTCTTTTCCTACAATGTTTGTTATGTGGCTCCTAGTTAGTGGACATAGCATTGGTCTCTAGCACCATAAGATCATTGCGCTTGGATGGTCCTGGGAGATTTCAGATTCCACTCCCCCTTGAAGTCGAGGATGGCTAAATCGTCATATCCTCGTCATAACCACGGTATCATTACTGATGAATCGATACGTTGCCGAACGTTAATATCTGAAATGTAGAGCAAAACGCATTTAGTTCTGTGTTGGTAATTCTCCAAATTTGGGCTCTATTTTGATAACTTATTCATGCCTATATTTGCTTATTGCGGCGATTTCTGTTGAAACCCTCCGTCGAAACATGGTTGGAAGGCTTCCAGAGGCCAAAACGCTCTTGGAGTTGCCTTCCATACGATGGCGTTGGATTTGGAAAAAAAACTTTACTAACCACTCAGTATCATCATCCTGCATCAACATACTACTCAGTATCAGCGGTCAACATTGTCCTTATTGGTAAACAACAAGATCTCTCCCAGCGTACTGTTTTAAGGGAAGGATCAGAGTGATCAATAAGGGGCCAAGTTGCTCTAGAGTTTTTTTCTTTTTTTTTTAGAGTTTTATCCTTGAAGTATACTCATAGAGAAAATTGAATTTATTGTTCCAGACAACACCTTAAATTTCCAATCCCTCTTAGTACTTATTTTAAGTGATATTTTTTCTAATAAAAGGACTCCTATCCTACCTATGTTGACACACTAATTCACCCTGTGGGTTGAAAATAACATTGCATTGCATGTTCTTTTTAAACCTTGTACGTCATTCTTACGTATATCATACCTTTCGTAAAGCAGTAATTTTAAATAAATTTTATACAAAAAACAGTTTAACACGTATAATTGCTAAGGTATTGCACGTAAGATCTTCCCTGCATTGGCATTTTTTTTTATTTAAAATTCCACAGATACTAAACAAAGCTTTTTTAAAGCTCATGATTGCCTTCCAACGCTTCAGGCGGAAGTGATCTTATTCATTTGTGCTTAAATCTAGAAAATGGACAATATTCCTCATAAACGTCCACACATTCTATTGCGACTTGAAAAGATAGCAGAACTGGTCCTATCGTCCTCACTTCTACTCTAAGTGTTCATACTACTAAATATTGATACTTATTTAAATTAAATAAGTAAACAAAGATAAATCCATATTTCATCACAAGTAATAAGATAAAGACTTTCTTCTCATTGCAATCTAAGTTTGTCACCGACCATTTTATCCAAAATGTTACTTCTGGTATTTATTGCAAAATCAATAAATTAAAGAAAAACTACAGAAAATCTTCTCAAAATTTCCTCCTCAATTTCTCCGGTTTTTGTAGAGCTGTAATGCTTTCTCAGGCTTTAATATCACTGGTAGACTTGTCCTACAGGGTCATCAATAAGGACTAAATGTGCAGGTCCCTTTGGGGGCTTAGCAATTATCCAGATTATCTTACAATCAGTTACTATTTATTTAAATACTTCCATTAGTTTGCCGTTCTGTATATCTTTACTCTCCTTCGCTTTATCACTACAGATAAACCATCCAGCCTAGAGCATTTCCTTCGCAAACTTGCACGATACTGCTAATGGAATGTGATACGCACCAGCGAGGAAGAAATAAAACTAATCCTAACGGAAAATCGGCCAACTGGCCGTGAAAACGGCAGCGTCCTATCGCAGACAAACATTTAGCTGGGAGCAGGCAAACAAAATTAAAAACGATCGCACAAACACACACCCGACCGATTTAACGTACCATGCAATATCTGTCGAATAAGATACTCGCTCGCTTAAATAACTACTCGCTTTATTCGCGCGCCATGCAAATGAGCCACATCTGCAGCATGCGCGGGTCCCCATAAAATGGCAACGGGACGTAAATTATCGCGTGACGCCGATCACGAAGGAGCGCAGTGTCAACGAAATCGCCCAACGATGACACACCCTACTACCGCACTTGGGTCGTTTCACCGAGGCCAATGTCCATAAGCAGCACCACCGAACCAGCTGCTGCTGCTGCTACACCCTATAAGCCGTGTATTGTCCTTCCATCCATTTGGTACTGAACGAACCGTACTGCTAGTGCACTTGCAGGAGCGGCAATCCTCAACGATGGATGTCGCCGGACACAGCAGAAACAGGGCGTCACTAAATTTCGTTCCGTTCGTGTGTGTTGTTTTGTTGTGCGTGTCTTTTCGCTCGCGAGTTACGGCACACCCCCGTGACCATAGGGCAAGCGTACAGCGATCGGTAGAGGATACCGAAATTGGACTGCTTCTGAGTAATCTTGTCGAGACGAATCGTGATGGGGATGATTACAGTCTGGAGGAGGAAGAGTCTCCGGGGATGGTGGGTCCCTCGAACGGAAGTGTGGTAGGAGCACAATCGACCTCCAGCGGGAGCCATCGTCTCGTGCCGGAACGGGTACACAAACGAAGCCTTAGCAACCTTGAGATTCAACCGATCAATGACGATACTAACTACACCGTGTACTATGTAGGTGTGCTGATGGCTTCGCATCTCGGTAGGTTACACGCCGCTGGGCGGAGGGACAATGCCGGTCGTATTTAAATTTGCGTCTCAATGCACCTCATTACAGACTCACCTTTTGATCTGGAACGCTGTGGACCGGCTATCGATTTAGCGCTGGAATTGGTCAACCAAAGTCTCATGAAAATGCACAACGTTCGGCTGAGCAAGGTGCAAAGAAGGTAAGCTCTTATAATTAAATAATTAGTCAAATTTACTTGTGTTTTACAATAGCTTGATAACTGGGTTGTAGAAATTCATTAAAACTCATACCAGATTGGCTTATTATAAAACCAAAAAATATTATTAAAAAAATGCAAGAATTTGATGAAAAAGCGTTTCATCCATTATTTAAATGCTTATACGGATTGGGACATTATTTGAAATATTTCACTGTAATTTTTGTTGCTAAAATGAATTAAAAAAGCTAATAATAATTTTATAATTTAATACATTAATCGCACTTTCTTTACAAATTTCAATACCACAATTTCTTTTAAAAGCTCAATTCGTTATTGTTCGCAAACAACGTCAAAAGTTTGAATATTTGAATGACGTGACAACAACAACAGGAATGAAAATTGAGTAGTTAAATGTGTTTTCTTACGAGTAATGGTGTTGAAAATGATAACATAAATAAATACATAAACGAATTTGAGTAATAAATTCATCATTTTGAATGATTTATCAAGTAATTAACCAATATGTATACACATTTTCACTTTAAATGAATTTCAATTTTATGTTTTCGTAACTTATCGAGTCCTTTCCCTTCGTTCATTAAAAGGAAATTTATTTTATTGAAATATTCTTCTACTTAGTGAAAACTTAGTTATACTTAGTTATCTATGAAAGGTTTTTCCATCCTATTACTCAATCATTCAATTTTTTTGTTCTTGTATCACGGCCTGGTCGTATTAGAATTCAATGGACTTCTCTCTTTATCTCATTTTATTTCGTTCTTCTATATGTAATTAATAGTTTTTTTATGCTTAAGCATAATTGAATTCAGATTTTTCTGAATTTACACAAACTTTTTGGGACAATTTTAAAAATATCACAATTTTCATGATTTCAGTCACTTATTTTTTATTTCACTTAGGTATTTACATTTATTTATAACCACACTTTAATAAAGTTCCCACAGAATACTCTGGTTTTGATTTAATCATTACTAGGCTGTAGTATTTCAGTAATAAAAAAGGTCCCTTTTGCACTCCAAGATGTTCCTCCATTGGGATGCCGAGATTTTAAAATGTTTCTTTTCTCGTTGCCTTTCCTTCCAAAGTCAAAAGATTCAGTGCAAATTTCTAAACTCTCCAAGCACTGCATCAACTCAACACGTAGCTGCTGAAACGCCTAATCAAGATTACCCACATTGAAATGCGTGCCTAAGGTTGGGATTTTTATTTCATCTTTGCCACTCTGTCTCAGAGGCGACGGCTCCCGATTGTTGTGTGCCCGACGTGCTGGAACGATCACATGCAACAAGCCTCATCAGCACCGGCCACGTGCACGTGCGTTGAACGTGAGCTGTTTGTAATGAGTAAATACCGCCCGCGTACCCCGTTGGCAGGGGGGTCCCTTTTATGCTCCCTCCCAACAATCGACATGTTGGCAGGATGGTTGGCATGTACAAAACCCCGTCGGGATACATCCGATCGAAACTTCCAGCACACCGGATTAGCACATGCGAAGACGAAATGTCGGAAGCTCTTTACTTGCATACTGTCGCTCTCCGGTCTGTGCACGGTCATCCGCAGAGTGTCCCAAAATGTCCTTCAAATTCTTCCAGCCTGTCAGCAGAACAGTTGTAGGGGAGTAAATAAGCATACTTATGTAAATTATATGTCGTTCTTCAGCACTTTTTTTTCCGCAACCCTTCTCAAAGAGCGTAACTCCTTCCTTTCTTTTATTCAACACATATTGCATGCTGCTGTTGTTTCCACGAAAGGAGGCAGTTGTGCTTTTTTTTCCACCCGCAATCAAAAATACTGTGGCGCCGAGAGCGTGGCAGAAAATTAAAAAGGAAAGTCAATTTGTCTACCAAAAAAGAACTACGCGTTGGAAACGAAGAAAGGTTCCCTTCACTGAACCTGGTGACTTTACCGCATAACGCCTTGGTGGGGTTCTGTTTGTCCAGTTCGGGAAGTATGCAAACACCGTCAGCTGACACGTTCAAAGCACCCCAATCAAGCTCCCCGGAGCGGAAGTTTGGGGAAGCAAACTAATCCTCTTATGCTTAGCCATATCTGCAAGGCAATTAAATGGCACCAATAAAAGCTGGCATTTTCATTGCCTGCCAAGCCGTGCTATGTTTGTTGTCTCGACTTTTTAGGCAAAAAGCATTATATGACCCGTCGTCGTCGCTTTTCTGAACTGGGAAATGTCTTTTGCGGGGAAAAAAAACCCGCTATCAACGCCTTTTGAAGAGGGCTTTTTGGTTGACTATTCTCCCTTTTTATTACCATTTTTTATTTATGTTTTTATGGAGTAATAATTGGCCCACGGCAGAAGATGGTTATAAATTTAAACAATTATTGTGCTGTTAACAGATGAAACAATGTTTAGGAAATGAACGGTTATAAATATTTTGCGATGCGTTAAATGACTTTTGACAATATTTTTATCTCATACAATAACAGTTATTAGTAAAAATATAGTAGCGCAAACCGTGATAAAACAGATCTAATATTCCAATACTTGAACCGATGGAAGTTGAATAGAAAAGCAATCTTACACTCCAGACCTTTTTCTTCTTCTTTACCTGATCTTTCGGGGTCGTCCAAATGGCTTGGCCTCGTGGCCAATCCGGTTTAGAGAGACTCGGTCCTTGGATGCGTCCCTACATCCATGGCTGTATCCGATCTCCTTCAAGTTGGAGCCTAACCTTGATCGAGTTATTGAGCCCCACACGTCTCGTGCCGTACGGGTCGCTGAGGAGCACCTTCTTCGTGGGGCATAAGTCCGGTTTCCTCATTAAGTGCCCCAACCAACGTATCCTACCGTTTTTGCTCACCACCAGAATGTCCGCATTGCCAAATAGCTCTTTATACCCTCTTTAGCACTTACCGTTCGAAAAGGGCTGGCGCATTAGCATACTCCGTCAGCACAGTTCAGGACTCGTATTGGTAGAAGAATACTGGACGTATGAGTGTGCAGTAAATAGTGCATTTCGTACGTTGCTGGAATCTTCTAGACATCTCAAGCAATGTGTAAAGTTTAGGCAACACGAAGACATTTGAAGGGAGGGCGGCATTGGGCCACATATTTGGCACCCAGACAGAGGCCCCTGCGTGTATATGCGTGTGTGTATATTCCCAACTGCTCGCTCTGCCAGGCCCTCTGTCTGTGTTGATTTGCCATGGGCGGGGGGATTCTTCGAGAGCGCTACCAGCATTTCCTTCATCGGTGAGGCCCCCTTAACCAGCGAGGCCCCCTTAACCAGCGAGGCCCCGAGCGGCCGCTCCCTCCGCTCCGCCACAACAGGACAAATCTTCGGCAATGTCTTGACCCTATACCACTCGCAGGTTCGAGTTTAGATAACATATTCTCGGCAAAAGCTTTTTGAAGCGTTTTAAATGATTTACTGCCCGTGAAATCCCGTTCAATGCACTAAAAAACGTCCAATTCTTTTTTCGATATTTTTCTGCAAAGTTAACATCGCGTATCAAGGTTATAATAATTGATAGATAACGCAGAAAAAAACGATAATTACCGTTCTAGCAACATCCAAGGGAACATAGAAATACGTGTGCAATTCACTTTTTTAATGAACAATTTCCGGATTCTTTTCTGACAGAATTTATAACACAAACCGCGCATGTTGTTTTGTTTATGATTACCCATGTTCATTAGTTTATTTATTTTTTACTATTATTTTTATTTCTACATTCTGATCCATCGTTTGTTCAACTACTCCACGAAGAGCTTTATCGCCTTTCAAATAGTGTACACATTCGTCAAACTATAAATAAATATATGAGCTTTTTCTATTAGTATTGAGAATACAATAGAATTGAAGTACAAGCGTATTCGTAAGCTTTTTTTGTATAATGTTTATTAAAAACAAACTTGTATACTAGTTAGCGAACAGTTTTACAGAGGGATTTTTTTTATAAAACAAACAAAATTTTATTTCTATAACAAAATTACAGTATTTTTTGCTTATGATCTAATTTTGTGCTAGTCCTAGAATATCATAGCACAACCGAGTACACCCGGGATAAGGTGCCCTTTCACGGTTTGGAGAAGGAAATGTCTCTAAACCAATATGAATTGCATTATCTATTATGTTTAATTTTAAGTTAAGTTTATAAGCAATACGGCCTGGCCGTTCTTAATGAATAAAAAAAAAAGAATATCATAGCAATCAAATGATCCTTATCTATCCAATTATTGTTAGAAATTTCGTTATTTGTTATTGTTATAATATAATTTATAAAGGCTGACATTATCGAGTTCCTTACTTTTTTCTTCATTCCAGTTAGTTCAGGTTTTATAAGATTTTCAAAAGGCATTATCTTTTCACTGATTATGTTGGAGAATAAATTCCAAATGTTGCATAAGGCTTTACAATTTTTAAATTTATGTTCTACGGTTTCAACCATACCACAATCATGGCAGTTTGGATTTGCACTAATCTTAAATTTATATTTTATGTCTTGTGTTAATAATTTTTCATTTACTAATAAATAATATTTACTTCTTTGATTCGACATAAGTGCATTACTATTGATATTTCTCCAAATTTTGTTCCAATTTAAGGATGTGTGTTTGGTTTGGACATGTGGTTTCGGCAGTGAATCAAGCACAGTTTTATGTATAAGCTTTGCTGATGATTGTTCTAATGTAGCTTTGTCAAGATATGCGATTTCCATGTTTAATGTTTTTAAGCAAGAATAATCTGCGGGAATGTCTTGAATGTTAGGAAGGTTATCAAATTTAATGTGGCTATTAGTATACGGCATTACATGTTTTTCTTTTAAGTAGCGATTTACAAATAATGACTTCAACTTTAGTTCTGGCACTAGAAGGTTAAGCCCTCCTTTTACTTTTGGTAAAGCAAGTTGATGCATTTTTACTTTCAGTCCTCCCTGAGACCATATGAATGACCCTAGAAGGGATGACGTACAAGATACAAATATCATTCAATGATTGTTACATCTATCACAGTATTGTTGTTCCCAACAGCACTCGACCTGTCCTCTCTACAAACATTATGGCGGTTTGTATTCGATGTGGAATAATCCCTATTTAAAATTCATTTTTATTATTAAAAAAAATATATATATGCTCAACCATAGGTTTTCAAGAACTCCTGTTAGAAGTAATCTAAAGTCTTTTGTTTAATACACTTAAACAATTAATGATGCCTTTACAATTTAATGCTCCGTCTGTTTACTTACCTTCTAAATCCAATTTCACTAAATGTTCTTCACCTTGGTAGTGGCGAGTCGTCTCTCCTGCAAAGAATCTGTTGTCCATTGTACGCTCCTGGAAATGAATATCAATTACATTGCGTTCTTCCTGTTTCTCCTTCGCAGTTACGCCACCTGCTCCGGCTCCAAATCACCGGGACTTGCGGCCGACATGCACTTCAAGCATAGCGTGATCGCTTTCATCGGACCGGCATGTGCCTTCGCACTCGAACCCGTAGCCCAGCTGGCCGACTACTGGAACACACCCATCATCACCGGCATGGGCGATCAGGTAAGTGACCCTGCAAGGATAGCGGGCGATGAAAGTTACTTCCATCGGCTATTTGAAAAGCAAATTTATTTAATGAATCACCACAATTAGAGGTTTAATCTACCGTTAAGCAATCAGCGGACTTGATCCCCGATTTTTTGCCATCATCACCGTCCGGACGGTTGGACGGGATGCGCCCTACGCGATGGTCATTTCGTTTGGAAGATTGTGTTCCATTATTCCATTCTTGCTTTCTTTGCGTATTGAAATAGCGCGCATCATCGATGGAAGCACCGGATGGTGCCTGGGACGCTCATTTATCGTTGAGCTTTTGGTCCGATAATTTCCTGATTGGTCCGCTCGGTGATTCCTGCAGGCCTTTATCTATGCCCATTAAATGTCATCATGTCGCGTGGCACAGTCAACATCGTTTGTCGTTCGTCTTGATGTGTTTTCTTCGGTCGGTGAGTCGGTGTTTGCTGTAAGGGCGGTCAGAGAACCAACTGGCGCTTGCTTCTATAAATACATCTTAATTTCCCTGATCGTTCCCTTGGAGGAAATCGGGGTTGTGGTATGTGATGCAAGTCGGAATGGATTGTGTTGAGCTCCAAAGGGATTCGTTTTGATTTGTCCACAACGCATGGCATTCATCCGTTTCCGGGGCAGTAGCCGTGATGTGTTGGAAAGGTCGCAAAAGCATGATTGTTTCCAGTTGCACTTCGCTGCCAATCCAATCCTCTTTGCCCGAGCACAATTCCGAAACGAAAGGATAAGTAAAGTCTAATGGGGCAGAAATGTATGCTCGAATGGTTGTGAACAGTCTTTTTTTTCAATTCTTCGTTCTTCAATTTTGTTTCCATCTTGTCTCATCGCTTTGAGGCGTACGGACATATGCACGCTTCAAGTTCGTCACCCACGGATCGGAACGATACGGAAGTGAACGTAAACCATCGTTCGACTGTGGAATATTCTTATTTTAATAAAAAAAAAAACAAAAGAATGCGGCAAACCGTCTAGGTTTGCGAGACATAAATTTCTGCCCTTCAATGGGCAGACATATGAATGTGAAATTTTATGCGCATAAATACATAACTAAGGCGTATGCAACTCCACCATGCACCACAAAACGCTGATTCGATGTTTCGGGATTTCATAGTGGAGAAAAGCGCCTGAAAGTTTGTCTATTGTCTATGTGTTCTTTGTCTTGTGGCGATCTCCATCCAAAATAGTTATGCAGCTGGATTAAGAAGGAAAAAAGAATTTGTATTATCACAAACATAAACATACTCCAATAAGTAAATCCAATAAGAGAGTCTATGATGACTTAAGCTAGATAATCTGAATTTGTTTGCCTAATGTAATAACAAACATAAACATACTCCAGTTAATCCAATAAGAAAATCTATGATGACTTAAGCTAGATAATCTGAATTTGTTTGCCTGCTTCTGTAAAAAAAAAAAAACATTTACTCCAATACAGTTAATCTCATTATAACATTTTTGTCAACGGACATACCATTTAGATAGAAATAAATTAAATTTCATTCTATATTACGAGATGAAATAATGTGATAAATTATGGAAACGTTAAACTAAACTGCGTTTCATTCAAATTCGCAATGTGTATAAGTATTAGTTAATAAATTTATGTATTTTAACACCATTAGTTTTACATAAAAATTTTGGATCACAACTAATTTATTTTTAGGATTTTTTAACTAATTTATCTTATCAATTTCAACAACATAATTCGTTATACGAACACTCGTTTTTTTAGAATTAAAGAAATACTAGAACAGCTAGCTGAAATTGATGTTCTAGTAAGTTGTAGAAAAATTTGCTTTATTTTTCCAACATTCTGTAACATTCAAGCTTTCTGGAAAACTTGGTGTCTTATATTTACATAAGGTTTTCAATTTTCTATATCCATGTAAATATGTCCAATTTTACCAACTTTTCGTTTTGCTTATCAACTTCTTGTATTGCTTGTTCGTATCGAATCTTCAATACTAACACCTCTTTTAAAAGGTTATTAATAATGCTATAGGTAATCAAAAAAGAATAAATACAAAATCAAAAATACTAAAATATGCAAAAAATCGTATCTTGCTCGATAAAACTGAATGGCAGGTAGCCAAAAACGATTAATAAAATTAATCAAAACTATTTTTACGTTAGATATGATGGTCTCAAGCTACTGGAATTTTTAAACGAGTTTAAATGTAAAGGTGTTCGTATAAAGAAGGAATTTATCAAGTGGCAAAAAAAAATTAGGGGCGGCTCATTGGGAGAGGAGATTGCTTCCAAGGTTTTAGCATCGATTTCAATTTTGCTTTAAAACAATCATGGATTTTTTATCTGCTCACAAACTCGCGCTGCTGAGTGTAATATGATGTGTATGGTTTTCTTCTCAATGATTATATTCCATGTGAAATTAAGCTAAAAACCTGCTTTACCACTTCAACATGAACACATTCCCAACTCCCCTCCCTCTGCCCTGGAAAAAATGAACATGATTAACTTTGAGTGGTCCTTAGTACAAATTTAGGCTGTTTCTTTTACAACTAGTTGATCCATTCATAAATCCCAACGCAGCCCGCCAATTAAAAACTTTGGAGACCCCTCCTCTACAACATTAGTTTCAGCTAGCTCTTATGTTTTTCTGTCATTTTAAAACACATATGTGTTCGTATAGTTGTGTTAAGGACTGTACATTCTTTAAAAAAATCAATTTTCAATTTTGTGTTCAAAAGCAAGTAACGTGGGGCGGCCCGGTGGGAGAGTGGTTCGGCGCTGGGCCTTCAC
>AXCM01008449.1:0-11873 GCA_000473375.1 Anopheles culicifacies | reverse complement strand
ATGAAAAAATCATTCAGAATACTTAAGTTAATTCAGTTCAAGGCATAATAACGATTTGTTGGGAATGTTCTTGGTTTGTTAAAACAATCCAATTGCTTATGTTCTGTGTGTCGTTAACAAGTAAGAAATGGTAATTAGTGAAAGTGATTGATGAAAAAAGTACATGCAACTTCATTATTCAAACCATGCAACTTTGTTGTGCTTTAATATTATTTACCACACCATTGGTACCACCCTGTGTATGTGGGTTTGCTGTTCAGCTTTCATATTCATCGGGTACCCATTCACCCACCTGACTGCAGAACCATCTGAAGGACACCCAGCATAGTGCCGTTGCACAAAAGCGTTCGTTCGTTTCATCTAAAACGAAAGGGTACGAACTTGAAACGAGTACGTGTTCCAGTGATAGGCGGCTCTGATTAGCGAAAGAATGTCGCGCCACATTTAATTGAAGCAGAAGCAGTGGGTGGGTAAATGAAACCGATGGCGCACGGTTCGTTTGAGCCGAGACACACTCCGTTCGTACTAATAACTGGTGGCGTGCTTTTGGAATGTGTGCGTATATGTATGGGAAAGGCACTTGAGGGTGCTTTTCCTCTCTGCTCGGTTCAATGATGCGTAACTGCTTTGGAATGAGGCTCGGTAGCAGTGGAATGTGACGACATGTTGTTCGTTTTACGTTCCAACATTCCAGCAGTGGCCCGGCCCGTCGACAGGGAAGACGTCCAATAAACACCTTTAATTTACTGTTGACACCGGTTTACTTCCCAACCTGCTGCTCCTTACCGTGTGCGGAGCAAACGGTTGATCACATTACGCTTAACCTTAATTTACATTCCGCCATCGTTTTCTGTGTGCGGCGGTGAGCATAACTTCAAGGCGAAACGGGGTTAAAATTACCCGCACAACAATCGGCGCGATCGCAAACGTACCAGCATGCGACTTTCCGAAACCATATCGGAGTGCTCGTGAATTTTGAATCGTTTAATTAAAGTGGAAAAGTTTTATCATTAATATCAAATTTATGTGCGTGCCGGCGTGTCTGACAATCGGAATCACGAACAAACGGTTCTATTATACCACGTTCTGGGAGGTTTTTTTTTGTTTAGTTCTACCACTTTTTTTCCGGGGGTACCCGGATCGAACGTCGGTGGGTAATTGGGCAGGTGCACCGAATACGGCGAGAGTTTTGTATAGTCGATCCGATCTTGCCAGTGTGATAAAATGAGTCCTTGGGGTTTCGGTGTACAAGCTACGGAGCGGTGGAAAATAATCGAAACGCATTTTTCGCCTTTATCTCAAGGAAACGACCGATCGAGGGCCCGGCATTAAATGGATTGCAATTAAATTAATTCATCCGTTATTAATCATTGAAACGTGTTGTGTTCTCATAAATGTATCAGCAAATTAAAACACAGCCCCAAATTGATGCTTCGGTGGGTGGTTGAAAGGTAAGTCTGGAAAACTATTTTCGATTGTACTGATTGATTTTTTTTCGATGGTTTATATATGATTCGCAGTTATGTGTGATCGGGGAAATCCAATGCTTTTTAATTAATTTTATAAAAGTTTAACAAAATATACTCTATTTTTATCAGTTTTGTTACATCTTTTCAATCAATTCTTCTACAATCAAGTTTATTTTACCACTAGAAGCATCATCAAAGTAGATTACAGATTATCAAAAAGGATTTGCAATCAAACAATTGTGTATTATTCAGCAAAAAAACTTGCAGCTTTGATGTAAGACCGTGTGAGGTGAAATTCAAACGATTTTGCTTTCATTCAACGTTGAAACATAAAGTGGAGAATAAAAAATCTAAAAGGAAAAATTGTCTTAGCTCAGCAAAGAAATCCTAGCAACAGCATTGGTGTACGGTGGATAAATTAAAGAAAACCACTCGTTAAATGCATTCGTTTTCGCATTTTTCAAACGCATCAATCTCACTCCTTCATTCGCCGTGAAAAGAGAAAAGCGACCACAAGAATGGACGTGTCATGAAAGATTTGATTCGGCGATTGAGCGGTGGCTTTGTTTGGGAAAATCGGTAGGGAAGTCTCCTTTCATCTATGAGATTTCATCTTGTCCCTTGTTCAGCACGGCCATTAATGCGCGTATAATCCAACCGAGGGGACCGACACAGGACAGGAAACACATGCTCTAATGGCATTATTTGTACACCCGAAATAAAATGGGGAGAATCGGCACATTTAGGGAGTTTAAGGGAGTTTGTGGTCACGGAGGTGAGAAGATCGTAATTCTCGGTAGTGTGGGTGGGCACTTGGAATAATTTTATTATTTTTTCAGCATGCCTGTTCCGCACAGATGGTTGGTTTTCGGGTGGGACACATACCATCAATGTTCAATACGGTTTTGAAATTCACGCGCGCAAAGAAGACCATTTTTCATCTTCGATCTCTAAGTGATCCCTTTCGCCTTAACACTTCTAATTATCGTTGACCTCAAATATCGCTCTCTTATTCGCTTTTATTGTGTTCCGTGTCGAGAAGGGCGCATACACACACCGGTGGCGGGCGGGCGGTCGGTTGGTGGTTTTTAATTTAGAAAATTGGCTTAGAAAATCGATCGAGCACTTTATGGCCCGGTTTGGTCCATGATGGTGATGGTGTTCGTACCACAATAAACATAAGATTTTACGATGTCCCAGACGATCCACCACATCCACCTCTCAAGCCCATTCATTAGAGTTTAGTGATTATTGTGCAGATTAGCTTTCGGACTGTTTATTGCTTGCTATTTCTCTCTCTCTCCCATTCCCATTCCTTCACTGCAGACAGAAAAGGAGCGTCAAGGGTTACAATGTGCAGCATAAAATGTGTACGGGAAACTATCATCATACAGCACCACGATATGCGATACATAAAAAGGGAGCAGTGATGAATGTAATTAAGCGATTAATGCCGTCCCATGCGAAAGCTGCGCCTGGAGGTTATGCTTTAAAATTGTATATTTACCGCATTAGATGATTTATTCATAAAACCTCACATGTTTGAATCATCACCCGCGACAAATGTATCCAATGTTGGCAAGGGAAATAATGGCACAGCAAAAAAAAAAAAACAATAATCACCCAACCTTTCCACCGATGGTGGTCATTAAAATAATTTGATTGGTCGACCTTTTTTTTTGTTCTCCTCTTCAACATACCCATTTTTTGCACAATTTTTCTGCTCATTGTGTCAAGCGCACGTTGGTGTTATTCATTTATTTAACGCAAAAGAAGATTACCGCCTGGTTTACATTAGGGCACTAATTATTTGTTTGCTGGCAAGCGTATTGAGCGCATTTTAATTTATGACCGTACGGTTGCCGGATGTCCGGCCGCTACCCGTTGGTATCGGAACGGTTGGTTTATCTGCCAGCCCACCGATCAATGCTGTGTGCTTCCGGTTTTGGGGCTGAGGTTTTGGCTGCTGTGTGTCCTTTTGTTGTGCCGCTTCCCTTCACTCATGCTTCACTCGCTGGCAAACAATAACCGTTGGAAGTTGCAGTTGAATAGTTTGCCCTTTTTTGTTAACCCCATTTGCACCGAAAAAAAAACTATTAAAAACTATTTCAATAACGGATTTGTGCTGACGATTTTAATGACATACCGATCGGAAGTGCATAGTTTAACTGATTATAAAACGATTGGCTCTAAGCTACATATTTTGTTTGCCAATATAACTGCTGCGGTGCTACTGTGGTTCTACGCAATGTTGATCAATAGTGGGATGAGGGAGAGCATGTAAGTGTGTGTGAGTGCGGTTGTGTATGCATTTAAAAACAATAGCTAATTTCATTTAACCAACGGCGTGGTAAAGAATGGCGGAAATGGTGCACATAATGGTGCGATAAAAAACACATTAAAACACATTTGATTGATTTTTAATCACAAACAAACTAATTTCATTCCATACCAGGTGGTGATGTGAATGTTGGTGGCCCACTGATCGTTTGTTCTCCTCACTGCGGTACATTACAAGTTCCAAATGATAGCACAGAGGGAAATACAATTAAAAAAAACTCCCTCCAGCGCACTCACAAAATGACCCACGGTGATAATAAAATTATGTTTATCTAATCAATTGAAACGTTCTGCAAGGAGATAAAAATGATGTGCACTATCTATGCAAATTTTATCATACACATGATTAATTAGCTATTATAATTACACCTCTGTTTGAGGTTTACTAACATACTAAATGGTACCATTTGAGTAGCTGCTGGAGGAAATCGATGGACACAAAACAACAGTAGTTGTGATTATTTATAAAAGGCGAGAGTAATTTTTAAAAACAAAAGGAAATGTGTCATCTGTACATTCATAATATACCTCATACGGCTTAAATAAATTATGTAATAAATGTTGCTTTTATTGAGATTATAAGACTTTTAGGTTTATTAGCTGTAGTTTACTGACAAAACAAATAATAAATCCCTCTTCAAGTTGTTTTATTCCAAATTCTGGACTTATAGGTTCACTAATGTCAAACAATAGGACCCCAACTTCTGTAATAATGTGCCCGCAATTTGAGCATGATACTAGTAAGTCAAATCGATGCTGTATGCAAGAGGTAGCCAGTTCAAAGTGTTTTAATTTAAACAAAATTCCACTGTCTAATTTATAAAAAAAGATATCTAAATTGATTTCATAATCACTGTATTCAATTGATTGATTAATGTGCTCCCAAATGAAACAGAGCTGCCAAGATATCATTATTACTAAGCTACATATCAATCAAAACCAATTTTTCTTGTGTTCTCCATCCGGAATCCCACCAATGTGCAGGCTGTAATAATTATGATTTATTTCACATTGCTAGTAAAAATCCCTTCATGTGAAACGCACACCGAAACGATGCGTAATGACTCGCAGAAGGTATCCGTATTGAGCCAGCTTCAAACATGTTGTCCCATTCATTTAGGTCACATCGGTTCGATCCTGCGATAATAATAGACCAGCAATTGATAGAATGAACTTCCCGCCGTGCGCAGAGAAGCTCCAAACCTCTTGCCAATTACTTCAATGATTGATTGATATCCTAACAACGCACAATAATAAACATTCGTGCAAGAGTTTTGCGTTTTGTTGCCGACTCACACACAGCGCACACGTCCTCAGAAGCAGGCTTGGGTGATCACCAACCATTTTGACAGGATCTCCGTAGGCTTCACATCCCAACCTGTCATTACGGTGGAATCTTCTTCATCTTTTTTATTGACAGTGGGATGATTTCGTTTGCAGCAGCAAGCGCGTAACGATCCCGTCGCCAGAATCGTTCGTGGATGATTTATCCAACGTCCTCACGTACTGCGTGTAGCTTCGTATCGCGATTTCCGGAAAAATGGGATGCAATTTTTAAAAAAATGACATCCATTACAAGGAGATAAGTGGAGCGACCCAGCTGCTGTGTGTAGGTTCTTCAGCGGGCAATACTTTTATTAGCGGACACTTTGTTTCCGACTTCTCCTGTCCTACACATTTTCCCCGTTTGGTGGAACGTGCTCACAGCGCATGATGCTGTTGCATGCCCGTTTTTGGAAGGCAAAAATGTTGTTCAATAAAAACAAAATGAATCATGACGACAGTAAACCCCCGGCGTTCCGTCAGCTGTAGCCACCCTTCGAAGCGCCCATAAAACGATTAAGCACGACACGTGCCTCCGGTGGTGAGTGGTGAGCGTGAGGACGTATATCAATCCACCACACTAACAACACACGTACACATTCACGCAATCGACTGGCTGGCTAACAATGCTAACAAGGTGCCCGCACGTGCAGTTCGTTGTTTCCGGCCAACCGTGCCAACAAAAGTCAAAAATCGGCACCTTTCTGCCTAGCGCGGATGACTTCGGAAATTGCGAGTGGTTGTGCTTGCGGATGTCTTTTGTCGACTCCATCGGGAACGTAGTGCGATATTCAATTAGAAGCTGAATGACTGTAAGAAATTCACCCTACCGTTCGGGGTGAGCTACAGGAAGAGACCTGTCATGCTGCAGTGTCACGACCTTCCTATCGAAAACTACGTCCGGGCACTAAACATGGGGTAAATTCGATGCGAGCAGCAAAATTACCTTTTCGTGTGCGCAAAATTGCACCAAATTAGGCAAAGTGAAATAGAAAACTCATTTCAACCGGAAAGAATTTTCCAACAAGAGGAAAGCAAAAAAAAACACATCCATGCTAACTGGTGCAGGACAAGGACTTGATCGATTTGGAACGATTGCGTCACGTTGTAAAGGGAAAGCGGAAAAACGATGGACGGCGTCCTTTAAATTGACCTTTTTCGTGTCGCGCACGTTAAGGCACATACACAGATGCACAAACAAACACACGCTTGTGTATGTATGTGCCTTCGACTAAGCAATTTAGTGGTCGTCAGACGTCTAGACATCCCGTTGGGCTGCCAGGTATCATTAGGCCGGGTTGTAGTGTCTGCCGTCTGGCCTCCTCGTCACCCCAAGCAAGTTCCATTGTTTCAGATTCGAGAGCGTGTGTGTGTTTGAATTTGTACGTGTGCCCTATCAACCACATGCGATGGTACACGCGAGTGCATCCGAGAACCTGGACGAGAAAAGCGAACGACTGCATCTCCTCGCCATCGACTGTAACGATGCGATCAATTAAATATATATGGTGGCCAGTCGAACCGATTCGGTGAAGTTCAAGTCCCGTATGTGCGTTACCCTCTCGGAAACACGCACGCAAGGCACGCACGCACTTCACCCACTCCTGCACAACACACGGGAGTAGGGAAACGGTCAAGGCACTGAATTAACTATTCTCTGATGAATTGCGTTTTTGGCTTCGATCCATCCGCAATTCGGTGCCAGGAATTACGTTCCCCTTACTACTGCTGGATGCGTATCGTGACGAACTCATTTGGCGCTGCGGAACCTCAGAGGCCCGAGGTGCATAATTTACGTTTCACGCTACCAAACCAACACCGGGGCTGTGATGTGTTTGTACGTGAGCGTGTGCATTCCCGGAGGGATTTTGTGGGTAGGCACCCACAACACCGTCGTTCCAGGCGCCGTACGGTAGTGAAGATTAATTATCAGTTTGTGGCCGGTTGAAGGTTCGGACTATGGTTGCGAGTGCGCATCAAACAACGGATTCTGATAATACCGGAGGCAGAAGGTAGTGTACGTACGTAGGTTCGATCCTGCGGGCGAGTCGATTCGATGCTCCGTACTTTGTGATGATGAAATATTTGCCACCCGTGCCAGCGATGGGTACGACGGCTTAATACTTTGCGCTGTTTTTGCAGCGAACGTTGCATCGCCGTTGCATGGCGGTGTTGTTTTTGGATGGTTGTAGTTTGTTCCGTTTTTCCCCTTCCGAAAGAAAGCACCCATTGCAATTATTCATCAACAGACGGATAGGAAGATATGCAGTTGGCCGCTCGATACCGTTATACTGGCAGATTCCGTGAAAATATTCGAAAGGTGAGAGTTTATTGAAGAATACGAAATTAATTCAATAACTAGATTATACCACCATTCACGCTGTCAGAAATAGTAAAATTAGACAAATAATGTGATATTGTTGAGTGGATTGCATACCACCAGGCGTAGTCACAGCTGCAAATATAGATATTGCGATTTGAGGTAAGATCATTTCAATATGGAAATTGAAGAGCAGAGGTTTTATGCACTTGCTAGACTTCGGGAAAAAATGTTTAAACTTACCTTAGATTGCATACATGTAAGCGTATTTTATAACATCGATCATAAAAATGTTGCTCAAACAAATTTAACACAATTACTACTTGTTTGACATTTTATTCCATAATCACTTTGGTTTTGCGTGTGTTTGAGTGAGTCTATCCTCCTCTTTCGGTTTCACATTATACAATTCTAGTTGCCTTTCATAGCTCGCACTGCATGTCCCTTCGTACAGGAACTACATTTTCTTGTAATGATGATGATGTTGTTGGTAATGATACGTCTTTGACACCTATCGGTTTTGGTTTTTGCTTTTTATAATAAATTCATTAAAATAATGGTCAGAGTAGTACAACGGAAGAATGGAAGAGAGAAAATAAACAGAAACAAATCAATCGTTCTAACACAAATACTACACAATACTCAACGCTTATATTGGGGATGCGTACGCTTGCTTATCCCTTAATCGCTGCATGTTTCTTTTTGCTTTCACTTACTGTACTATATTAGTAGCGTTTACATTCAATGAGATTATATACATGCTCATGTGTGCCGTTTAAATGATGTTTTTGGTTTTCCTTCTTGAGTTCCCTATACAAATGTACTCCGACGCGACACGTTTGGGCGTCCCAGTATTGTAAGCCCTTTGCTCCGAAGCGTACGTTTGATACATGACATATTTACAGATAAAGAGAGCGATAGAAAGAGAGCGTTTTCGGTGTGTTCATCCGAACAGTAACCCTACGCCCGTAAGGGGTTTAGTATCGGGCGTACATATTGTTTCCGTTTTGCGCGGTTTAATGAGCTTCCGGGAGGCTGTGAGTGTGCGCCATCGATAAGAGTCGATCTGTACGTGTATTTATTGCTTTCCGTATGGTTGATGTATCGAGTCCGCTCCCCGTCTACTGCAGAGCGAACCCAAGAACTGCAGCGACCGTAAGTGCGAGGAATGATTCGAGCAGCGCTGAGCCGGAGCTGCGTCCCACCTGACGATGGTTGGTGGTGGGCGGTGTCTGTTGGCCACTGCGGGACATTTTTGCCTTCAAATCGATATCGATCATATTGGTCGACTCGTGATCATCCATCGCCGGCATATCGATCATGTTCGGGCCCGTCTCGGTGACGAGGTTGGTGAGAATGTTTCGACACTTGTCCGCCGGTTTCCAGTGGCGCGTAATGTTGCTACTGAACGATTCCGATTCAATGCCCTGTGGGAAAAGTAATACACAGAAGAGAGAGAAAAAAAATAAATAAAAAAGTTGTAGTAGAAGGAAATAAAAGCGAACAAACACTGTCCATGAGCGAATTTTTATCGAATTGAAAATTTCATCACGTTTCTCACGTCGGTAAACCCACTTTACTGTTTAAATGTTTCTGTCGAGTTCGTGTTTTCCCACCGGGAGTGTATCTTCTCCAGGGACACGTTTTTTTTTTTGTTCTTTCTTGTGGGTTTTTGGTTGAGTTTTTACAGAGAACCGTTCGTAGTGTGGCGTGGTAAATGATACCACTCATATCGCGCCACAAAAATACAACCCCGAAACGAATGTTTTTCGATCGAAAAACCCACAGCCACTGTGGAGTGATGATGCGATCCAGTGCAAGTGCACGTAAGGGGGGTGGGAAAGATATCGTGTGGAGATAAAACATAGAAACGTTCTGGTCATTTGTTCCAATTCGTTTGCTCTTAAGACGGTAGTGCTGGAACAGTTTCGGATAAGGAAAACACACACAGACATCCCAGAGCAAGAGCAAGAACGGGGAGGCGAACGGGAAGCAAAGTTGCATCGTGCACTTTTCATTTGCGGTGTTGGAATGTGATGTTGCGTTCTGTTTCACTAGTGCTGAGTAGGTAGGGATAACGGGTACCGTTTTCATGGCTTGCGGCCACATTCTAGGGTGGCCCAGGATATATCCATCAAATAATGGAGATGGACGATGGACGAGCACATCAGATCAACGATGGTCGTGGGACGGATGGCGTTCCCGGGGCACGGATCAGTATCGGTATGGTACTTGTAACCGCATACCAATTACTAGCGCCATTTGCACGAGTGCACAAGAAGTAGCAGAATGTGCAATCGTAGGTCGGTCCGGTTGCCTTCGAGCAAAACAAAAGTATTTCTTAACGAGGATGGAGTCCGACTTGGTGAGTTGTGTTTTCTTGAGTAATACAAGAAATGAAAGAAAGTTTCATGTTTCTTTTATCTTGTTATGGGTTTGTTTTCGCGTTGTTTCTGCTGCTTTTATAGCAATAAAGATGCTCAATAGATTAATTTTCTAACTGGGAAATATCTTGAAAGAAAACAAGCGCCGGAATGTAGGCAATTTGTATTGAAATATTTATTCCAGTTGATTTAAACGTTAACTGCGCTGTGAAATGGATACTTTACTCAGCACTTTATTCAAATGCGTCTCATACCACTTACATACCAACGCTGTTGTGTGGAACGTATAATTGGCATTTAAAATAAATTAACTCTAAAACGATGTTGACGATTTAAGGCTCCAGGATTGCCGTATCCGTAGCCATGTTTCAACATCCCGGAAGGATGCACTCTCAACAACACAGCGAGCCCACTACGTGTGCCTTCCCTCCTGTAACAAATGGTAAAGTTTTCTGCAGCAACAGAATCATTACAATCCGTGCAGTACTTCAGATGTAAGAAACTTCTTAACGAGCTCTCGGGGTTTTTCCTACTTTTCACTTTTCTCGCTCCCCCCCCAGTTGTGTTTGCTTACACCGCCAACGCATCCTGGTGAGCGAGGGTAGCGCTAGCAATATTGCTGCAATGTTGTAATTTCTTATTCTTTGCTGCCGCTTTTCTCACAAGATTGCTGACCAAACCATACTGGTCGATGGGCTAAATTACAGGAAAAGAAAAAAAACACACACACCCACCGAAACGAGACGGGCTTAAGAATTATGAATAGGGAATAGAGCCCGAAAATAAACCGTCCATCGAATGGGACGGGTGGCGAGAAAATGGAGACGAGGGTGTGGAGTACAGAAAACAAACTTTTGTGCCTCAATTATTCCGTTTGAAGCTTTGACGGTTGTGTGGTAAGAGGCACAGCAAAGTGTCCCTATTTTGCAGATGCAGTGTATAAATGGTTCCAGCTGCAACCATTTTCCGTGGAAGCGATGGGTTTGCATGGAAGGCAAGTAGGCAAATAAGGGAAAAACAAAAATTAAAAATGTAATATTTATAAAGCGAAGAAAGTGGGCGGGGTAGTGGGATTATTTACGGAATTGCGTTTTTCATGCTTGGCTGGAAGCGTGAAGGCATGTTCTCGTTTCGATTCCGTGTGCCGGGTGAAACTATAAATACAAGGAACTCTCCTTCGCATCCATTCGCACAAGTATGATGAAGGATGTAGATGACGATCTAATGTTCTATTACTCACGTACACACATACAGAGTGAGGAAGTCTTTTTACTTCTTCATCAAGCAATCGCGCACAGTTTCTTCTAATCATTACCATCAATGGTTTTATTATGACGTTCCATCCCGTTGACTCTCATTTGCGGGAACGAACCGATCGCAAAGGCATCACACCGGAGGAGATTTGCGGACAAAACTTCAAGTACTCGGTGTTCTACATCTTGTCTCCATTCGACAACAGCCGGTAGAGGAAACGTTCGGGAGAGTTTATGATATACTAGTTCCTTTACACAAGTGTTTTTCTTACGTGTCTTTTTCCCATCCCGACTACCAACCATTGATCCATTCAACGATGCGAATACACCACAAGCGGCCTCTGATGTCTGGACATGGAGGGAAAAAAATCCACACACACATAGCAGGGGGATAAGGGGAGGTTGGAGGTTGGGTACTTAAAAAATGTCTCGACCAACATCATCATCAACCCTCCAACCATCCATCCGTTTCCTTTTCCCGCGCCACTTTGCGTTTGAAAAGAAAACGTCATCCCCCCCACTGTACACTCAACATCCCGGGATGCCACACTCTTCCTGAAGGGCAAATAACAAAAGGAGTACAGAAGAGCGTGAGTGTGCGCGCGAGTGCTTTTGAAACAAACATCAAAGGGATGCCGACATTACAACATATCGAGAATAATAGCGCCTGGTACACGGTATGGTTTGGAGTGTTTTTTTTTCGCCCTGGTGCCGTGACCAGGAGTGGAAACCGATGAAGCTTGAGCCTTGTTGAAACACCACGATAAGGAAAGAAGAAACCGAG
>AXCM01008448.1:0-15102 GCA_000473375.1 Anopheles culicifacies | reverse complement strand
GTAACAGAATGGTGAAAACTACATAATAAACGGTTGACCTTAGTGATAGGAATTGGTCGCTTAGATAACAATCAACAACAATAAGAGTTCTAGAAAAATGAACAATGATCCAGTGGCAGATCTAACGGCCTCGTCGGATTTTGAGCTCCAAATATGAGGGTAGCCGTCGCGTTTATAGAAGTGCGTCACAGAACAAGCGGCAAGGTATAATATCAATTATCAAGGAATAATATTAATCAATTTTTTCCGTGGATAGAATATTGGCGTAAGGACCTGTATGTTAAACATTTCTGCCAAATAATTCATCATTATTTCCAACAGATGTTGAGTTACGTGCAAGGGTGCTACTACGCACAAGAGGTCATACTATAGCCTGAGGAAACTTCTTCACTCTAAATATCTGTCGCGACGGACAAAGCTGGGACTTCATAGTCCCAGGACTCACGTACGCCTGTGAGACATGGAGTCAGTCTTTTTCCAAGACTGGCGAGACCCTCTTAGCCGCGTTCGAGAGGAAGATACTCTGAAGGATTCTTAGTCCCGTACGTGTGGAAGAACAATAAAGGAGCCGCTACAATCACGAGCTGTAACCGAATTAGTCCCGTCATGAGAATGACAACGGACGACCCAGCTCGTAAAGTCCTTTTAGACCGTCCACACGCAAAGAGAAGGCTTGATAGGCCCAAACTGAGTTGGAGTGATAGCGTCGATGCGTGCGCCAGAACGGCGCTGGACCGTGAGCGGTATCGAGGATTGTTGCAGCAGACCAAGACAGTAAAGCGGATGAACCCTGATAATTAAGTTATTTCAAACAGAGGTGAATATTGCCTGAGAACCGTTGTCCAACGCTAACCGAGAAGTTATCATGGACTTCTTGCATAGTGTGATAAGGCGCTAAATTAAGAAGGAGTTGAGTAATGTGATTTACAGTAATCGATGTGGTTCCCAAGCCAACCATCCACGAAGAGGAATTAAATAAGAAATTAGCTAATTCCTCGTAACAGAGGAAATTCAAATCATGGAAGTCAGAATAATATACCAAGATTTCCCTTTGCCATATTTTCCACAAAGGGCAGGACCGAGGTTCGAATCCCATTAGGGCCGTTCCCTCCGTACGCAAGACTGGCATTCCTGTTTAGGGTGCACTCAAGTCAAGGAACCCAGAAATGGCAGGCCAAGACCTCTCGAGGTTGTAGAGCCATAGTAGAAGAAGAAGAAGAATCCAAATTCATTGATTTAACAATCTTGCCAGCACTCAACATCACAGTAAATTAGTCCCAAAGATTGAAAACTCGAGAACAAACGTATGAGAGCAGCTAGAAGCACTATATTTGGTATTGAAATGCTTGATCAAAACTGGTGGACATTTAGCTTTAATACTAATAATACTAAGCACAAACACGTCACGTTTCCTACAGTAGATCGAACATTATTGCATAATTTATATTACTGCGAATAGGAACATACTCTCCACAATTTGGAAGTTTATTTTCCCGGCTTTTCCAATCCCTTTTCGTTCGATCGTTTCTGTGTGATCCCATCACTACCATTCGCACACTCCCGGCTGTGTCCTTCGTCCACGTGCGCTACCAACTGTCCATGGTGCGTCAATTCACGCTTGATTTCACTCTCCATCATAGTGGGTATCGAACCGCACGGTTGCGAAAGTGCCATCAGATCCGTCTTGATGTGCAACCCGGATCGGAAGTGTAGTGCGTTGCCGATCGTTTTGCGTCGATTTTTAGCACCGACGTTCGATGCGTTAGGTGTCCCGGGTGGTTTGCCTAGCTTGGCCGACGGACACAGCTTGCTGACTAGCTTTATTTTCTCGATCTGATCAACACACTGTTGATCTATTTTGGATTCAAGTCGGCCGGTGCGAATTGCCGTGCTAGTGGTTTTAGCAAACGATTTGGGTGATACGATCATTAGTAGATTGTTGCCATTTTCTCGATAGTTGCCCGTGAAATGGTTCTCGTTATTGGAATGTTGCTGCTGGGCCATGTGGTTAGAGGTTTGTGAGCTTTGTACAAGCTGTTGCAGCTGCTGTTGAGAGCTTCGTTGTTTCAGTGGAGTGCGATCGTTAGCTTCCTGCTTCTTCTGCCACTCGAGAACGTTCGTCAGCAAGCGTATGTAGCGAATGGCCATACGAAGTATTTCATTTTTGGACAGCTTCTTATCCGGCGGATGCGTCGGTACCAGCTTTCGCAATTCGGCAAACGCACCCGATACGTTCTGCTGTCGCCAGCGTTCCCTGGTGTTGGTAAACATCTTCCTTACGACCGCACCGGACCCATTCAATCCAGTCCCTCCAATACCCAGCTTTGTCCCGGCAAGATTGAGTACCGGCATTACCGGTACAAGCGAACCGCAACCATCATGAGTCTGGCCACCGGCATCTTCCTCTGCACTACGGGCATGGCCTGATATTAAGAAATGGGAAACGACTGTAATTGCATGCGCCTTTATTCACAACACTACCAAGCAATAACACTAACCAGAGCTCTTCAAATCCAACTCTTCCAGCCCATCACTTTCGTTGGAGGAAAAGTCGGACATATCCTCGTCGGACAGATCCGGCATGACAGGGCTGCGGCTAAAACATGCCTCCGGTCGATTTTGCACTTCACCACAGTCACCGTGTCGCAGGGATTCGGTCATATCTTTGACCGCTGCAAACTGCACCGTTGTTACCAGTGCTGATGCCATTAGGCTTGCATTTGCATTTTCGAACGTGGTCAACAGTCCTTTGGCCGAGGCACCGAGCTTGGACATGTCGATATCGCTATTAGCACCACTTTCCATTACTGTCACTGTTGCACTATAATTCACCTTCAATCTTCAGTTCACCGGTGGAAAACGTTTGGTCCTTGCGGCTTTTCGAGCGTGACTGCCACCGAAATGTTGAATCGAAAATGTCCAATGCATTTTTACGGTGCATTCTTTCTGGTGCGTTCATGCGCATGCTCGAAAAACATCCTTAAGCTCCTCCTCTTTTCGGGGAGGGGTTACGCTTCCTTTTGAAATACTTTCACAGCGCATTTGGAAAAGGTGTGCTACATGCGAGAATTTCCACAGAAATACACGATTTCCGAGATAAAAGTGCACAAAAATTTAACATGTTTTCCATCGAGTTTGTAAATCCCAGTCAAGTTATCTGACTTATTTCGATTTTTTTGACATAATGGAGGTTTATAGTTCTGGCCTATAAACCTTAGATAACCTTAGATAGATATATTCTTAGATATTTGAAATTTTAAATCCAACCTATACGAAGTATCGGGCCGGATGGGTATAGGAACCAGTCCTGTGTTGTAAAGATGGACACATCTTCTTCTTCTGCTATAGTCTTACAACCTCAAGAGGTCTTGGCTTCAATGACTTGAATTTACGCGTAGAAAAATAGATAATCCTGCATACGAGGGAATGATCTGGAAGAGAATCGATCCCCGATCCTGCCGCTTGAAAACCGGCGTCGCTATCCCCTCCGCCACTCGAGCCATCCCACTACCATGATACCACTAAAATCGCTTAATGAGAATGTTACCTTTCTAAACTAAAAAAAAATACTCTCTTTCAGACACACCTGGTATGCCACAGAAATAAAAAAAAATATTAGTCATAAGTCAAGACCATTTGTAGACTAAAATCACAATCACTTTGATATTAAGACTTTAAGCAGACGTCGACAACGGTTGCTTTCAAACTGTTACTTGGGAATTGCATTGCATTGTTGCATCTCTTTCTAATCGCAGCTCTGTCTCTTTTTCGATTTTGTTGTGGTTTGACAAGTGCGGATGAAACGTAAACAATGAAATTTTATTTATTAAAACATATGTTTTAATTGTACAATAAGACGACCGTTTTCACATAATCACTTCTAATTAGGCGTTAATGCATTTTGTTTACTTGTCTTAATATAAAAAATAAATCAAATTAATTTATTGATTTCTGAACGACAGCAGTTCGTTCGCAGAGGTCAAATTTGACAGCTGAATGTTTTCTTGAGCGCAGTGTTGAGCGCTGGTCCGTTCGTTTACCCTCTTTTTTCAGATTCCAGCTTCTTCGGAACGAAAATCTTTCCCACCAACCATGATTGATGTAAAGCAGAACATTACGGATAAAAACTATGATAAAGTGTTGGATGCGTTAAACTCTTTGAATATAAGGTAATGCAATCGATATCAGCCGTAGAACACGCTTGGCGAATGAGCAAAACGTGTTACCAACATCGTTTCTATTTCACATTATTTCCATTACTTTTTAGCGATACCGATGTCGATACGTTCCGGCGGGAAGTCTCAATTTTAATAGAAAGCTTTTACGTTTGCCACGATTCGGAAGAGGAACCCGCGAATCGTATCGCAATCAAGTGCCTCAACTTGTTGAAACGAGCCTGCGCCCGGGGAGAATCGTATCAAAATGCCATCGTTGCTCGTGTGGAATTCCTGGAACGTGTCCGGGACATTCTGGAGAACGAGAAGGGTACCATCCCGGAAAATGTCCGCACAAATTGCCTCCAGTTGCTGGCCAACCTTTGCGTGCAGAACATGTGCAATCAGGAAAGGATCATAACGTTCATGAATACGTTTTTGCTCAAAAATGTATCATCCAACGGAGGGTACACGAATGCATCGGCAATGATTTTGTACAACGGATTTCTGTATAAGGCTGTGAGCTTAAATTTGCACGACATTTTGGACCGCCTTCTGGAAAACGTTGAGGCTAACCGTTTAGCACAAACAGACGTGCCGGAGTTTGTGTGCATATTCTTGGAGTATCTCATCGCCGAAAGCAACGAACTGGTGGAGGTGATGGGAAAGGTTGACGTGAGCAAAAAGCTGCTTTTTTACCGCTACCTCATCGAGTACATACGGCAAGAGGATCGGCGCGTACGCCCGATTCATCCGGATGTGTTCAAATACTTGCTCGCCGAATTTAAGAAGAAATCGGACATGATACTCAAAACCGACAACGTGCAGCTCGATGCCCAGGACACGGAGGAAGCATTCACGCTGCTTGTGTTAATCGCCGATTCGTCGTGTGTCGAACCGTATGGATCGTTTCTGCGCCACGATGGAGGGTTATTTTTAAACCTCGGATGTAAGCAACGGCACGTTCCCAGCTGCGTGCATCTCACGATTAATTCTGTTTCATTTTTAGGTCTTTTGCGACAAATGCAACTGCTTGGCAAGTCCGAGATGAAGAATATGTTCACACCGGTGCAGAAAATAGAAGAAATTTTGAAAATTAAAAAAGGCGACAGTGACCAGGACATTGAAACACAGATTTCTTACTCCTTGCGGTCAGCAGTTGTGAAAGGGCTAGCAAATTTGACGTACAAATCAAAGAAAAACCAAAAACTTGCCCGAGAGATGGACATTATAGCAGCGATACTGGAATGCACCAATCTGGACGCACGCAATCCACGTAAGAACCACCACCAACACCAAGGTGTGTCGTATCGCTGCTAACACTTTTACTTTCTTTCCACAGTCATTAAGGAATGGAGCATTCTGGCGATCCACAATCTGTGTGATGATAATGTGGAAAATCAGCAATTCATAGCTGGTTTGAAGAAGCTGGGAAATGCAGAAAACTCGCTAATCACGGAGTACAAATCCGGAACGATCCGAATCAGCGATGGCAAACAGACGCACAGTGCAGATACAGAAGCCGATTGTTCGTAGAGCTATTTTTGGATCATTTATTTGCTACCGTCCTTGATTAAGACCGGGGAAACAGTTTGGTAGGAAACTGTTCGTAGAACAGTTGTGCATTTGGCTTACGGATAGGCTTTGGTGAGGATCTGAAAAAGAGAGAAAACCGCGTACGGTACGTACATCCGTTGAACATTAACCAATAAAATCGACCAGTGTTACTAACTACTCACAATAGTTCTGGAATGGTTGATAGCGTTACGTTGACTACATCCGAGGAAATTTCCGTCGGTCGGATTGAACCGAAGAAATCCGTGATGGGAACCTTGAAGGGATCCTTCGGGTAAAGGTCCTTCCTGACACCTACCGTTGAAATGCACGCTCGTTTGGGACAAACGGAAAGCTAAAACCGACAAAACAACACAACTTCAGCACAGCGAAGACAAAGAACGACGCGTGACACTTACGAAATCTCCCATCGTTTTCTTGCTGTTCCATTCGACTCGCTCCAGAAACTCGAGCGCATTGTACGTGTAGCGATCGATAATGTACACCCCGATGGCAGGATCGATGTGGTGCGACAATGAATCCTCGCCAACTAAACTGCTTGCTACAGCAAGTATGTTCGGTGAGTAGAACTTCTCGTACATGGACGCGGCCTGGCATGTGTCGATCATGAAAAACAGCTCATTGTAGCGTTGCTTCTGCCACATCTGCTCGATTGCATCCGCCAGCTCCTGATTAGTGATCTCTTCCGAATCTTGAAACTTGAGAAATCCATCGCCACCGTGGCCGGTCAAGTATATCAGCACGTTGCTACCCGAATCCGACAGCAGACGCTTGGATCGGGCAGTTCCGTTTTCGTTACGACCCGTCAGCAGCCGGACGAAATTCTCCACCGTCACTTCGTACCCACGGTAGTCTACCTCAACGTCCGAACCGTACACGTTGATGTGTTGTTTGGCGTTGTTGAACACTGTGGCAGGGCGTGGATTGCGTGCATTGCACGCCATATCGTCCGCTACCATGAGCAGTATCTGGCTGTCCGGGATGCCCAATCGCTTCACCGAACGGTACACGGACAGCACATTAGCGATGTGGCGATAGTTGAACCAAAACCGAGACGTGTCCACCAGCACAGCCCAGTTGTTCGTGTGTGAGCTGCTTGTTACGAACTTTGCGGGTAGCTAAAATGATAAAAAGCTAGATAACACAATGGTTCATTGCACGCGCGTTTGTTGCTGATGTACCTCAATTTCGTTGCTGGAAGCGAATGCAACACAACCAATTAATAAAACAAATTGTAAAAAGAACATTTTGATTCCTTAAAACGATCCCTTTTTGACCGGGTGGAGACCAAAACAATAACATATCGACTTAACGAAAACGTCAGCTGTGTGTTTATATTTAACGAAAAACGTCAAACTGTATTGGCGGTTGGTACACGTGTGTACAAATTGAATGAAGAAAAAATACATTTTTTTAATTTTCATTTGCATTTTTATTCTACAAGAAGATCTTTTGCTTTTTTCGTAATACAATAATCCCTCATTAAACGATCTATGATTTTACAATAAGAGAGATGCTCAAAATTCTTTCCATTTTGGCACCATGATAATCTCTTTTGTATCTTGTCTATTCTATTAAAAATATGTTAACTTTATCACTTCAATAAATTCATAGTATGTATATAATAAATAATAAAAAAAAGAGCAAAAGGGGAAATAAACTTACGTCCAGTTAGGCTGATCTAATTTTACGTCCTTGGCTCATATTTTGTTGATTGGGAAATGAACGAAACTCATCTAATGATACCTCGTGTTGATGATGATTGATTTATAAGTGTGTGTGAGCCATTCTGCAACATCTGTTTGTCTCATTTTTGCTCATCGTCGTGTGGATGAAACAGGTAGCAAACGTATTTACCTTTCTGATAGTACACTAAGAAAAGTATTGCTTAACTTCGGAAAATATTGTGTTCTACATTCTGTACATGGCGTAACAGTACAGCAGCAGGAAAATTAAAACCAGTGAATATTCTAAAATACGAATATAACAATTTCGATTGGTTACCCAGTTAAATAATTAAATTTTCCTCACTAACAAACCGCTAGGAGTTTACGTGCAAGTTCAGCATAAAACGCGAGTTTCGTTAAATTCCAGCCATGCGAGTGAAGCGTATAGAGCATTCGCTTTTCTTCCTATCTCTTTTCCACTTGTCAGCAAATACACTTTGATTGCCGGTATGGTGGTTTCGTCACACACCCATTTCATTCATTCTTCGTTCGATCGTCGCGCGGAACGGATGGGGCCGTGACCGTTCCAAATACCTGCACACAATTCTCGTTTATTGTTATTGGAACGCAAATCAGGTTGAATTAGATCAGTGTAATTAAATGCCATTGTACAGTACGCGATTGTTTGGCGTAATTGCCGATGACTAGAGCTAGTGCAGAAAAGTGCACACATAGCAAGTGTTTCATAATGCAAGGAAATCCATAAATAAAATTCCATCCCGTAGTGTCTAACGTGCTTGGTGTGTTGGTGGTGATGAATGATGCACAATTTAAGATAGGTTTTTGGAATAACCGTTATGCTCTGGGATGTAATCGTGTGAAGTGTTTATGTGGTTATGCCGTGATTATCGTGCGTTCATGTTAAAATTGAATCAAACCATCATAAGCGAGAGAGAGGGAGAGAAAAAAAAAGAAGAAACAAGTGCACTCCGAGTCACTAAAATTACCGTTTAGCAAATGTGGATAGAATAATCAAGAAAGGCAACAACATTACAGTGACACACACGCACACACACGGTGGCGTGCAAAACAAACCATCAAATGGGCACTGTTTTTGGGATGGTGGCATAGATTCGAATCCGTTAAGCACAGTGGCGACAGCAGCAGCTTACCTCGATCGGTCGTATTTGGTGTTTTAGTGCGTATGGTTAAACTTTGTCGTGTGATCACCCTACCTCATCGGGTAGTGCGAGGTAGTTTTTGCGCGTGCTAATGAGAGTAATCGAAAATTGCCATTTGGTTTGTTTTTTTTTTGTGTATCGACGGTGGTACGACGACGTTCCTACATACCCGTACATATTGAGGCGTTGATTCGTGGTCTAAGTGCGCGCACTTGTGGAATGCAAACAGTGAAGAAGGGAGCGGTTGTGGCAGTGGTGTGGTGTGAAACATCATAATTGTGTAATTTGTGCATGGTAGCGGAATCGTTCGTTCCTGCTCTGACGCTCTGTCAGTTCCGGCATTAAACAACTGGCCGTATAACAACCCACGAACCCGCAATGTTCCACATCTTATATTATTGTTAAACCTTTACTGAGTGCCAAACTTCTTCGTGCGATTGTGGCAAATTGTCATCACCGTGGCAATAGATGGTAACGATTGACCGTTTAGCCTACTACTCACACTGATCCGGTCTCACGGGTTGCTAAATCGAACCATCAGTCGGAATAATGGTGGTTTCCATTAGAATGCGCTTAACAACGAAATTATGAGCCCTTTTCGCTTTGTACCCTACGGAGAACGAAGAAACCGAATGCATTAAGATGATCATACACAAGATGGAAAGCTGATTACGTGCGCAGTTGTTTTTTTGTTTGTTTTGTTTTGTGCTGGCCGAGTTCAATTGTCATATTTCGTGCGGATCTCCGACTTGGGTGTTGGCAAAATGAACGAATCCGGTACGCGGCAGGAACACCGGGACGATCAATTCTGTCGGCTGTGCTTCAACCAAACGGCCGAACTGTGTCCGCTGTTTCCTTCGGCAACCGTTCCGAACAAAGCGCTGCTTCACAAGATATTCGACTGCACCACCATAACGGTAAGTGGCATTCGTGTGCGCGCCTCTCGTCCTAGAGACAAGTAGTCCAAACCGTTGATGTCTTTGAGTGGAATTCCTATTTCAAGCGCACAAGCGATACAAAAAGCGAATGCCAGGAAGCGAGAGCGACAGAGAGTCAGAGAGAGAGAGAGCAAAGGATAGACTGACGAACAAGATTTTATTATTTCAATAATAGTTAATGGGCGAAGCGGAGAGACGATCATTTGAATGAATGTATTAATGTTGCGGAAGGTGGTTACTTAGATTAGCCTGCGATAGCTTTTCTCGCTCGCACTCGGGGGGGGGGCAAGGCGTGTTGGCGTTTTTCTGTTCGCACACTGTGCCCGAGCATAGTGGGCCATGCTGCTGCTGCTGTTGCTGCCGGTGGAATGCATGCAACTGTATACGTGTGTGTGTGTGTGTGTGTGGGGTGGGATTGAATGTTTTCTCTCCTTGCATGCTTCTACTTCTTTCGTAATAAATACACATGCCTGGCCGTATAATAGTAAAATGCCAGTATAAGTTAAAGTCAAACAGCTACAAGCACATCAGGATTATGACGATGGATGGAAAAGATGAACGGCTGGGACGGATAGGGGGATACCGCGAAAGCAAAAAAAGAGCAGTAAAGAATCGATAAGTGTAGAAAAGACCAAGAATGGAATAGATACAAAAGAACATAATGGCAGTGTGTGGCAGGAAACGTAGAGCGAGAGCATTCACAATTCCATTATTATTATCGGAGCAGTGACCGAGCGCGCGCGCCTGTCGAAAGGGGTATGTTTTGTGTGCGCGGGTGGAGCAGGGTGGTTCGTTTGCTTACCACCACCACCACTCCCTCCCTCCTCCAAAAACGTTCAAAGAATGAGCGAAAGATAGTGCAACGCATCGACCGGTGTGTGTGTGGGAGAGCGAAAGAGCAAGCAAACGTCAGATCGTGAGATGGCAACAGAGTATGCGAGCGTACAAAGGATAGCACGACGTGAATATGAATAGGGGAAATGGATAATTCAAAGTTTAATTGCCTGACTTGTTGTTTTTCCTCTTGCTTTCGTAAGAAGAGCAACGGTAATAATAAAAATACAACACTACTACAATACAAAAAAAAACCCCTAACAACATCACGCAAGTTATAAAAAGCAACTCTCCCAAGGAAGGCGAGAAATAGCGAAACGTTCGTCTATAGAAGGGTATGCTTAAAGCCAACCTAGTTGAACTATGGTGCAGGGATGAGCAACGTGTTCAATTACGGGATGTGTCCTTCCTTGAAAGCCAATTAAAATGCTTCGAAGGTCCTTTTCGAGGCAGTGATTAGCATTTAACGAACGCTAAGGGATCGGGATATATTTGCATAAAATGATACAATTGAAGGAAAAGAATTTATCAATGATTTTAAAACAGAGTGTCTTACAGTAAACCGCTGATTATCTGGATATCTTTGGACCGGTGATTCGATCAGGTTAGAAGTGGGGATAAAAGTTAATGTTAAAGTTAATAATCTTTATGTCAAATAGAAATTTATTATTTATTTTAAATAATATAGCTGATTAATTTATTTTTTTTATTTGGTAAAATTCTGAATTAGTGACGTTTTGAGGGCTTGGGTGACTAAAGCATGACCCACTTTAAAAAAAAAACATGAGAAACTCTTCGGTACTCTATTTAACAGCAATAAAATCAATTTCAATGGATGTTCCGTGCTTATTCAAAGTTTGGCAAGTCCTAAAAAGTATGTAGAAAGTGGTGCAGGAATACGGGACAGCAAAGATCAATAAAAAATTTGCTAAGTACCGATGTTTGGTACAAAAGTTCGGGCCCGAAACCTAAGAACAGGTTGGAAGAACCGTGAGGGCAAGTTGTACCAAGCATGTAGGGAGTGATGAAACGAGAAGCAGAAGAAACCACGGATTAATACAATAGTTTATGAACGCCATACAAAATATCGGCTTCTTAGCTCCTTGTTTACCATCTTGCTCAGAGTTGCACGATTTTGTCCGAGGGGGGGCATTAATTCAGACTTTTGCCATTTATTTTAACTATTTTGAAGTTTGAATAGATGTTGGTACAAGGTTTCGCCGACAATTTATCAAAACGGTTGCGTAGTTGCCATTTTTAATCTTATCTATAATCTGCCGATTAATGAGGCCTTGGATAATAAGGAATAATAGTTCTCAGCGATATTTTGCAAAAATGTTAACATAAAACAAGAGATGCTTGGCAAGATATACAAACATCAAATATCTATCATATTCTAATACGGCCAGGCCGTCATACAAGAACAAAAAAAAAAAATATCTATCATATCAAAACAAACTGCATCAGAATTTACATCAATGTAAGCACACCACGGGTTGGGAAACAAATTCTTGCCGGTTGTTCATCCCTGCCACTAGCAACGTAAAGTGTTGTTGGATTTTAATATGGAAAAGATTCCAAGTCCAATGCCGGACGAACTGCTATGGAAAGGCAACATCTTGAAAAGGTTGTTGTGGAAGCTGTTGTTTCTTTTTTTTCGTTCTGTATGAGTGGTTCATCATTTTATGAATTCTTTTGGCAGGAAAATTGTACAAAGAACCCCTTAGAACCACCCGTTTCTTCACGAAACCCGTCTGAAGCGTTCGCGTAGACTTAGGCAGAGCGCTTTACAAAATGCTTTACATGAAGAAACCAACAACAGCTCAACTATTTCGTGTTCGGAATTGATCAGTTCTCTCTTTTGATCTGCTGGTTTTATTTTTTTGGAAAGTGTGCTCCGTTTCTGCGTGTGTGTGCGTTTTAATTCCCATTCTTTAAAATTCCGGGGACGAATTCATTTCGTTAAATTTACGAATCCGCTCAATCTATCGCATCGCACCGTGTATATAGGGAGGATAGCGAGGATAGCGATGGAGGATAGCGATGGTTGAATATTGTTACACATTTATTCACATTATTGCTGCACGTTTGTGGACCACCACAGTGGGGTGGGAGCTTGCCTCCCCCAATCCCCCCGCCCCTCCCTTCCACAAACGCTGGAGTATGATCATCTTTCTTTTCTCTGCTTGACAATTGAAACCAGAGCGTCAATTGTCGTCGTATTGCTTTTCTGGTTCGGTCGTTGTCGGTCGCGTCCCCGTTTTAACACTATGTTGTGAAAAATATCGCTATATTGTTAGTTCTGCTATTACGCTCTCTTGCTCCCCCTTCCCCCCATCCTTTCACCCCTTCCCGCACCTTAGTAGCTCGCTTTCTTCCTCTCCCAGCGATATGTCATAACTGTGAATCTTTTTATGCTTTTCACTTCTTCACATTTGACTGTATGCGTCAAATGGCTCCGGGCGTCCCTGGGAATGTTGGTGTTCTGTCGCCGTTCGCATACTTTAAAAAAAAGGTTCTATCTACTTATGTGTCCACCCCCAACCCCCCTCGTTCTCGCCCTAAACTAAATCTCCGTGGTGTTGTTCGCTTTAGTTTCGCAGGGCGCAAATTTGCTGCATTTATCTTTTGCACCATTTATTTTTCTCGGATTGTCCGCTGCACACAAAATGTGTGCGCACGCTGTGTGTCAGTCAGTCAGTCACAGCTAAGACGAGATTGTGTTGCCCAACATTCTTTACCTCCCAACAATTGTTGTGTGCTCCATTTCTAAAGCACACGCTGGAGCAGCACAGAATCTAGTGTTCTTTAACGATCCATCCTTTTACCGCCACCTTTTAACAATACGTCGCCCGTCCTTACCAGCCCTATTGCACCATTGTGCAACAACCTTTCGGCATGGCCCTTAGCGAACGAGCATAAAAATCCATCCAATCAAGGCAAAATCCCTCACACTGACCTATCTTGTCTCGCTCCGCAAACAGCGGCTGCAAAACTTTTGCCCATCACTGTATACAATACAAACAGCGTTACGCTCTCTCTCTCACACACACCATATCTTCGCTCTTCTGTTCGCATTAGTATACTCGGCTGCAAATACACTCATAACGCAAATAGCCCATTTTCATGAAGTTACAAAAGTGTAATTTAGTTTCATGAGTTTTGTAAAACATTCGCTTCGCAAACTCCTCGTTCACATGCCGTGTAGCGTTTGTGTGTGTTAGTAAACGATCGGTATGTGTATGTGGAGTGCTTTTGCTTTATGAATGTGGCATAAGCAGCATTACATTTAGTAGATGTGTAGAGTGTGTTGACTGGAAGGGATGGAAGCGGTCGCTAGATACACACGCGGGCTGGAAGGAATAGAGAGAAGAAGCAAAACAAAATACTAAAAAAAACCCTCAGTAACGAGATATGTTGTATTTCTTCTATCTCTCTTCTCTCTTTTGTATTAACTTATTTTTACCCACCACCCTTTCCCCACGGCCGCCCTCACTCCACACATTTGTTGCTGTCATATGCTCTGGTATTGCTTTTTTATGTATTTCTTTCGTTAAGTTAAAATCTTCCGCTCTCTCGCTCTCTGTCTCTCTTTCTTACGTGTTGGTTTTTCTCTTTTCGCTGCCTTACTGGTTTCATGGTGTACTTTAATCGGATAAGCAAAAGAAGTGCTTTCCTGTACTGTATAATGCTAGAGACAGCGTGGAAGTGGTGGTAACGGTTGTTAGCGCGAGAACGAAACTATGAACTTAGCGATCGTCCTTCTCGCTTACGCATTTCGGTTGTTGTTGTAGTACTGAAGCAAAGAAAATGTGCATTTTATAGACGATCATTAATCTTCGTACTTCTCGTACTCCTGCGACTCGGCGACTCATGTATATTCACTGTTTCAGCTTTGCGCGTTCTGCTTGTTTTTTTTTTTCGAAAAAACTCCTCGTACATACTCTACATCTATTCCGTTTGCTTTTTCTTGCGTCTCCTCGAGTATCGAGTTTTACATTCCATTGCCCGGGTTGTTTTTTTTTCTCTCGTCGCTCCATCTTCGTGTTTAATTTTACGTAAATTGAACTTCGTATCTTTTGCCTGTTTTGGGGTGTAGTAGTAAAAAAGATTGTGATGTTTTTTTTCCGTTAATAACGCTTCGTTTTTATTACTGTAACTCGTTCTTTTTCTGTTTTTTTATTGGGTTTTTGTTCCGTTGTTACTTCATTTCAAATCCAAAGTCACTGGCCGAACCTGCATCGTCATTGGCTCGGCGGTTCCCATCAATCCGCCGGCGAGCGAGTGTGTGTTAGTTTAGCTTTAAATAAAACCAATTTAGACACAAAAATTAACAAACACTCCAAACACCAGACGGAGGGACACGACGGCAACGTGTGTCCCCGGTTACACCAGGGTGCGCCAGGCGTGCGGGGCCGAGTCACATTGTTAGATCATTCTTATACACGCTTATCTTGTGTGGCGTGTGCTTTTATGATACGGCATGCTTTTTTAGTAATGGGCGAATGTAAAGATATCTGCCACATGCCCGAACCGTATCGCAAGATCCATGATAATACACCGGCTTCCTCCCCCCTCCTGTTTACCGGGGGTAGGGCCGAATAAATTGTTCAAATCCGACCGGAGCCGCACCAAAACAGTTTTCAGGACATTCGATGGTTCGAATGTTTTATTATTCCCCACCCCCCGCACACATACTTCTGCGTCCGATCTTTATCTCTAGCCCGTATATCCCTGCTCCGTGCGCCTCCAC
>AXCM01008447.1:0-11791 GCA_000473375.1 Anopheles culicifacies | reverse complement strand
TGCTACCGTTGTGATATTATGTGCTTCCATTTTCGTATGGCTGCTGCTTTTGTCGTCTCTCTTGCGTCAGTTTAGCTGTCATGCGCTGAGCTTTTATACGAACGCACTGGGGTTGTTCTATCATCTAAATAACCCTGTATTACGCGCTGTCTGTTACTCGAGATCCAAACATTAGAAACAAGAAAATGCAATTCCCAGGCTCATTATATATTGGAGTCATCTTTGAGAATTGCAATTACTTCTATTGCTCATTGTTCTGTATGAAGTCTCCAAAAATATTCCTTAGTATTTTACATAATTCTAGTATAACATCTATCACTTAAGGAACGATACCAACTCTGCACACTGGATTGCACTTCACGAGGATCTTACCATTTTGAGAGAAACACAAATTTTGCGACTGTTCTAGAGGTCGAAAGTGAACTGTACACGCTCCCCATCTAACCATTCCGGTCTACCGACCGGAACGTGAACCAAGTTCGTGGTGCATCATAAATGGTTTTGTACTTAGCGTCGAGACCGGTTTTTGCAATTGGATTGACTAGATGTTACTTTATCGACTCTGTTTGTACGTACCACCGAGAGCGGTCTCGGTGCTTTATCCTTGCTTAGCGTAGAGGAGCTTCGCGTCTGCTTTGGCCTTTCTGATCCCTTTATTGTAATGTAATGTAATATCGTGAGTTTAATGTTGTGTGTGACAGTTGTGTTTAATGTCGCGTACCGCGTTCTACAACTGTTATCGTTCCATGCGTTCTACTACTCAAGATCTGCTGAATTTATAGAAAAAATATGATACATTATTGCTTACAAAATATTCCGATGATAATTCTCGAACTTTCATTTGACGAGGAAAAATATATGCAAGAGCAAATTCGAAATGGTCAAGAGTGATAAACCTCAAACATAGGATAACATATACAAACAAACAGTTTCCAATAATTATGAGATTACTACGGGATGATGATAAGACTTCGTGGGATAATGCTTTGAATTCTTTTGGCTGCCAATCTAATTACTCCAAAAACATTTTTTTTTCTTGAAGTTCAGTAACATATTCCAACTCCAACTGCTAATTATTAAATAGCATGTCTTGGACAGGAAATTCTCTGCTCAAACATTTTGTATCATTTTTTTCAGTTTATACGCTCAAACAGGAAAGTAAAAGTGTGAAGTAAAGCTATATTAGCGTCCATGTTAACCAACCAGCCTAAAATAACTGCCCGAAATGGTTCCCCGCAGTGATACAATAAAAATAGCTATAAATGTTCACACTAGCCCCCAAAAGCCGCTAATTCGAACCGTGTTACTTTCCATTCAAAAACTAATGCATCAATCAATACATCGATTCTGCTCACAGTCAACGCTAAACATCTTCCCCAAACACACAGCCGTTTAACATCATCATAAAAGCGTAGCAATCGAAAACCTAATAACTCATTACGCTGCGTGTGGTTTCCGTGCGCATGAATGAACAGCTTTTTTTCGCTCCCATTTTTCCTTTCCACATAACTATCCTCGGCTCGACTGGGGAACCGAGAGGTTGAACCGATTCCATGTTGACGCATTCCACAGATACTTTACGGTGAAATAAACACTGCAAAAGCCTACGGTGTGGAGGACGTAGCTCCCGTAGCTAATCGACCACATAAAAGAAAACAGTGGAAACAGAAGCGAGCGTTTTGTGCGCTGCTTGTTAAAAGTATCAACTCTATGGTGAAGACAGCTTCATGAAGAGAAAACAACACGATGGTGGGATTGAGAGATGATTCTTGCTGGCGAGATTCTCGGGCACACAGTCGCGAAAGCCTGGACAAGCCTTCATACGGGGACTTGCGGGTAGAGTGTGTGGAGACTGTCCAGAAGCGTTAGCCAAAGGTGCCACTTCGCTTCTTGTGTTTATTTCTCATATTTCCATAGCTGGCTCAATGCTGGCTTGTCTTGAGAATGCAGTGTGCGACTTCCTCCTTTACTCAAGCCCCACATCACATCTGGATGCCTTGATCTGTTCCAGCGTGTCAATCTCTCTCAAGTTTTCTGGCCGGAACTTTCAGGCACGATCTTCAACAGGGTCTCGCGGGGCAGGGGGCGCTCACATGCGCTGACAAACTGCACCACAAAAACGGTAGCCAAAATCGTATGGATGTGTTAAAATTAACACCTGCATATGAAGAGTAGCATAAAAGTGTTTCTGATACGTGTCTTCCACGAATAAGCTCCACTGGCTCTGCTGGTCCATGGCAGGTTTCGATGGAACGCAATCCGTAGCGACGTGAGGCAAGGACAAAAGGGAAAAAGGAAGAGGAAGGGGAGGGAAAGAAAAAAGTACACACACCCTGTCAGAATGGATCGAAATGGATTTGAGCGATCCACCACATCCGCCAGCTCCGGCTCCATCCGTTCAACTGTCAACAGGGTGTGATGAGATGTGACATGAGTTCGTTTAAAAAACTGTTCCACAACAGACTACCCCGTGTGGAGGCTGTTGCTTCGGGCCTCTCGTCATCGATCGAGGACCCTGACGTAAACGGTGTAAAGTTGATGACAGTGTTGGCATTTGCCAGACTACTGTTACCCAGGGACCGGACATGCTGACAAACGGGATCACCAGCACTCATTGGCTGATTTCGGTGAGCTCATGTTTGCTGTGAATCCTTTTGTAGATCTTGCGCAAATGTTAAGCTTTCAAGAGCGATGCACAATCGAGAAATAAGAAAACCAATTGTTGATCGATCATGCCGTGTGGAATTGGATGAAGAGAAATTACTCTTTAATGTATAATAGTGTTATATAAACGTGAGTTCTACATTGATTCTTCATAAAACACAACAATTAAAAACCCGTTGAGCTTGAATATACGTAGCTGAAATTTTGAAAAAGAAAATCACGCTGAAGTTGAAATAGCTTTTAATTTCAATTTATTACACTCCTTGCTATTTTTGTTCGTCCATCTTCGCATGGCAATATCATTCAATATGTGTTTTGTTTATCTAAGAAATGAATCATATGTCGAAGAACCACTGTAAGAGAACCATGTTTGTTCAACCAACTTCCAATAGAATAAGTTCAATTTTAATGAAAGGAAATGATTCTATAATTAACTTTACCACTTGATTTGATTTTTGTAATGAGTTCTATTTGATCCGGGGTATAAATATAGAAATGACTGTGTTCCAATAATCATTGAGAGGATTCAAAGGAATAAAAATAACTCCCATATATTTTGGGAGCTCATAAGGTTTCATGCGTCTACAGTATATTGTAGCAATTATTTTAAAACATAAATTCAAATAAGTATTAGTCCATAATATGTACACACCTTACTGATACAATATATGATATTTTGTAACATAACCAACACAGAGCGAAATTAGTTCAAATGCCAATTAATCTAATAGTGCAAAATTGTTTGTAAAATATTTATTAGAAATTTATGTATTGTGCAATTTGATAGAAAACATATTCATTTCAAAAATCTATTTTAAAACTTTTATCTTCCTCTGTAATCAATCCTTTCTCCAGATTTGATTATTTAATTTTTACAGTTCGTGTTGTTAGACCTATTCTTGTCTATTTCCTTCTCCATTCGTAGTTTCAAACAACACACACAACAATGAATCAGTTCAATCGAGTAATGGTTAACAGTTTATCATTTCTACCCACCTTCTGCAGGTCCGAAGGAATGCGATCTACCGAAGTCGGGCCTCACGTCCCTGCACGGTGCGACCGGATTCGGCCAGGTACCCAATTCCGCCACCGCTGACAGCAACGGCAACCGGTTGCACGTCAACAGTGGCGCCGGTGGTAATGCCGGTGGTGCCGGTGGCGGTACCGGTGGAACAGGCGGCGGATCCGGTGCAGGGTCACTGTGTGAGCCACACAACATCCACCAGGATCAGGTAAATGTAGCTATACGGGGGGGAAACTCCAACCTTCCAATCGTGTTTCGGTCGGGTCTGCCAACGCACCCGACCGCCATTGCCCGAAAGGTGAACGACTTTGCTTACTCTCCACCAGAATGCTGACAAACATGGCGCAAAACAGAAACGACACCGAACACGCTTCACACCGGCACAGCTGAACGAGCTGGAACGCTGCTTCTCCAAAACCCACTACCCGGACATCTTCATGCGTGAGGAGATCGCCATGCGGATCGGTCTCACCGAGTCACGAGTGCAGGTGAGTTTAACAGTTGCGGATGAAGTTGGCTTTATTTCCACTGCACCGACTGCTCACGGTTACGCCCACAGGCCGCACCCTCTGGCGCACGTTCCTTAGGTACCCTCAGAATAACTGGACGGTTTCGTTTAATGGAAAGCTACGCAATCTTCCAAGTCATGCAGGGTTGGCGTTTGTACACAGAAACAAAGGTGTGCAAGGAGGCGCGTTCTCACACCCTGTTTACTTTCGCGGGTTATTTACATAAATCACTTTTCTCGTCCAAGTCGTGAACCTGTGAGAGAAAACTAGGAAAAGCCTATGGTAGTTCAATGTTGGGCTCACGAGTTTTATGGTTAAATTAAAACATTTTTGTGCTCTTTTTCCTGTCTACAAGCTGGGACTCTAAGGGTTTGCCTACAGTTCATTCTAATTGAGATCTTTAACGTGTTTATGTTGTAGCCTCCAAGGTTTGTAGCCCAACAAAGTGTCCCTTTAATCCCTTGTGATTTGAATTGTAATGCGTGCTTTAAGATATCAAGCAGAAGCTTCACGGAAACATGCTCCTTACATTCCTTTCGGCTTAGCTTATTGATCCATTTGGGTTACTTTGGATAACTATGCAACTGCACAAATCCTCACGAATGCAATAAATTGCACGATATAGTTGCAGATTCCAACGCAACCCCATGCGGCATGAAATACCTACGACAGATGAATGTTTTACATATGTAACTACGACACAACCTTCACCCATCCGGGCCTTCAAATGTGCACAGGAATGTCCAATCTTTGGATCACTAATTAACAATTAAATCGACCAAATGAATCACTTAGCTAATCCGTTTTCCCAGTAAGCAAACACTTCTCAGACCAAAAACGTCTCAATTCCTTTTTGTTGTGATTTGCTGTAGAAGCTGTAACAGAGCTGGTGCAGGGAACGTCAAACGAAAGGGTAATTACTTAGCCCAGTTTCCATTTACATAAACATGAATCATGAGACCTGTTTGGCCCCCTTTTCCTAGACGATCGATTTAGCAGACCGCACCACAATGACCGCCTGCCTAATGATTGTCCGAGGAAATGTGTCCGGACACAAATCTTGCCTCCCGACTACTGCCCGATTGTCGTCAGTATGTCCCGTCCATAAAGTTGATATCTGACACATGTTAACTAATGTGCTGGACATTTGAGGTTCTGAATTTGCTTATCCTCGTCTATCTCCCCAATTGGTTCGAAGGTAAACCATTATCGATTAGCATAGAAGAGCAACAAATCTGTCCATGTTTTTCTTAACATGCTATCCTTGTGATTACCTGCCAAGGATTTAAAACGTCTCCAGTCTTGTTCTTCGAATGTCTAGAGTTGTGTAAGCTTTGCTTTAGTGTTTGCGTACGGAAGGATACTAATTGTCGTCCTGGTAGGTAGGATTGACAAGACACACTATTCGGAAGTCATATACATGACAGGGAACTATAGTTGACTTTCTCATTTTTTATCAATTGGACAGAAGTTTTTCTTAACAATTTTATAAGAATGTTAAGTTCTTAGCAGACTAATTTTATCCTTTTTATTATTCGTGAGGAACGGCCTAATACTTACGCTAGCACGCACTCCACATTGGGTTTGAGGCATTTGCTTCTCCCAACTGGAAAATCTTTGTCGTGCCCCTCTATTTTTACTATTCTTTATTAAGAAAAAAATATACATATTGTTTTGAAATGGAAGAAATTCAAAATATTGATCTTCTGTTTTTATGGAAGCACAAACATTGAAACCCCCCATTTCAAAGCTAATCCTCCGAAAGAAACCGTTAGATCCCCATGTCATCCCATAAATCAATCAATGGAGCTTCAACTTTATTCAGCAAACTTTAAACAATCTGATCACGTCCTGTTTCGTTAACTCTCAGAACATTGTGCATGTTTGTGTGTGTGTGTGGGAGTTTGATTCCCTTTCAAATGTTTGCTCCGTATTCCGTGCCATTCGAGGATGAAGTGAATCATACTCCCAAAAACCCAACTACGCACCAACTTTTTGATCCTCTCTGCATGGGAAATCCACCGGCAAATAAACACCCAACATGGCTTTTGCCACGGGGGCCAAGCATAGAACGTTCCCAGCAAACCCGGATAAAGTGTTTTCAAGGTTATTGCAGCGGCTTAAGTTGGGATCATGCAGATTGTGGCTTGCTCTGCCGGATCCTGGCTGATGAGTTCTCCACCTTACCACAGTGTACGCCACATGTGCACGCCAGTAAACGTGTGCCATAAAAGAAGATTTTATATTCACTTCACTCGGTGTCCCGTACACTATAGCACGAGTCTATCGATTTGATTGCAACTTGAGAGTGGGCAAAGGTAGTGTCGCTTTCGGATGAGGTTTGCTTCCCGTTTTTCTCGATTGATCGGCACCATCTTGGAACGGGGAAGGGGAAGATATGGACCGGTTGATGGAAGAAGAAGTTTTCACTAATCACACCAATAATAAAGTGCCGTACCCGATGGTCCAATCCGTTGGCAACCCTCCTAGGACGGTTCGGGCGGTGCTCCAACAAACCGAAACCACATGAACATAAATTCCACAACTTTACGCTTCCCTTTACTAATGGACTCGTTTTTGGTTTGGCTATAGCCACCACGCACTAGCACAGTATGGCTTGAGGTTCGTACCGTACACTTTGCTCCCTCCCAAAACACACCGGTCTTGTTGTTTCGAAACTGTTGTGCGTAATGTTGCCTAAGAAGAGGCCAGACTGGTAGCATTGTTTTTCCATTAAAACGTTCCAGCTCTTACGCTGATGATAAGCCCAATAGTTCCCCTGCTCGGTTCCCCTTTACCACTATTGGTTGCCCGGTGTTTGGGGCTCGGTAAAACTTTACTCTAAGCTTGGTCGGCATGTATTTCCAAGTTTGGTTTGCTTTAACTAACCAACAAAACCACCATGTGACGTGAAGTCAGCATATCAGCCGGATTCCTTTTGCTTTGCGACACATCCCATTTTACCGCAAGCAACGTATCATGCCACACGGCCCCTTGTTTCGTTCGCCAAAAACGAAAGCTTTCCCTTTTCGATGAAAGTAGTCCCAAGATGGAGTGGAACATTGTAGGGGAAAAGAAGATGGAACCCCATGCAAGACAATTCTGCTACCGTGCACCCAATAAATGGAGGACGAATTTTATTCGTTTTTTATGATATCATTATGAGTTTATTGGTTTGGCTTTTATAGCATTTCGCCCAAATCCGATGGTGACGGCATTCCCTTGTGACCACCACGATCGACCATGGTTTCGACATTTATTCGCTACCAAATGGACATAGTGGCGGCGATTTGTATGATGTTTTGATTGCTGCAAATGTGGCAAGGTCCGGTTTGCCTCTCTCAAAACACTGCGGGAATGACTGAAGCGATAGAGCAATCAATAGGAGTCGTTTTTTCGTCCCCATCCTTCCAGCGAACGCAAGGACATTGGAATGAATTAATTCTAACCGATTTCCTCCCACTGCATCCACCCGGAGTGATTCTTCCACCGAATTCACCCCACAACCGTATGCGCGCGAACATAACGGAGAAAGATGTTAAGTTGGGATTACTTTCACATTTTTCAATTGTGACCAAACCAATTAAAGGATTTGCGTTTCTCGTCGCAATCAGAACTGGCCCATGCTACTGTTAACCGTCGCACCGGAGGGTAACGTACGTTTGATCTCTCATTTTCACCATTACATTGTAGTGTTATTGCGTGCGATCAAATTGTGCTGTAATGATCCATAAATTTAGGCCCTGATGTGTAGGGACGCTATTGCGAGGACACAGAGCGAACATAGACGGAAGCATCGTTGGACGTTTATGTATTTATTTCTTTTGCACAATCGTGTAAAACTTATTGTACTATGAAAGTAGTGCGAAACGATCACTACTCACTATACATTTTTTTGTGATTTGTGTATTTAAATTATTTATTCTGTATCATGTTCATAGTCGTTACAAACAAAAGGAAAATTTTCTGAATCCTACGCTAACGGTGAAGTGTAGTTTTATGTTTCTATTCTACTAGTCGTTCTTCATAAATAAAAGAAAAGCTGGATTGCTCGCAAAACTTTCGATTAGCGATACCATACGATTTCGATATTCACAATTTCCTATTGAGTCTACGAGATTTTTAGAATAGAGCACCATTTCTCTTAGGCTCGTACGCTTTTCTGGAGAAATGCTCCGCCTTTTAATGCAAGCGATGAATAAACTTAATTCCAAAGCACAAGCTAGTAATTAAGAACGTAAACTGCTAAGGTACACTAACAATGGTCATCCGTTTTCAAGTAGTGTAATATAAATCCCGTGTTTATACCTTCTGATCCACCTTTTTAGTATATTTTGAAATAATTGTTGTTGCAAATTGGACCTTCTTCAATATTTTTAGTATAAACAGCATATCCAAAATAGATCCTTAGGAACGTAGGACATATTTTTCGGCTATATGGTATAAAATGGTATAGTAAGGAAACATCTCCTAGTCCATAACTAGTTCTAGTAATAATCTATGTCAAACCAACTTGCAGACCATTTAATCGACACTGCCAGTTCTTTTATACGTATTTATGCGTTCCTACAACAGAAATCAACTGTAACTTCGCATGCAATTGATTTGTATCTCCTACTATGACACTACAAGCTCGTCTCTTAGAGCTCTTAGCCTGTTTTGGCTTCTGTGACTTGTATTTACCACTGCAGCAACCTTCTCAACCTCCACATAACTTCCTAAATAAGTTTTATTCGGATTTAAAATTAAGTAGAGAGTTTTCTCACGACGCACATAAAACTGACATATCTAAAACCTCAAAGAATTATCTTTTCTTCGTGTCTTGCGTGTAATTTAGAAAAAAAGGATAACAATATCATGGTTGAACATGGTTTTTACCTTCTATTTACTCAACAACCTCGAGAGACATGTCTGATTTGCTTGCCTGTTGCAGGATTGTTAGTCCTGCGAAAGGTGAAACGGTCTGAATGGGATTCGAACCTTGGCAAAAGAGCCTCTCCCCCAAACACCCCGGATATAGCCTCAATAATGTATAAATAATATGTTTGTGCTATGGTTTTAATATGTAAGGTGACATGAAATTGAAACATGAAATTCAAACATCGTTTCGATATTCGACTCACAGCCAAACACGAATACAAATTCAAAATAAAAGAATGACTCCATAAGTCGATGATTCCATAAGTCGTTATCCTGAAGAGAGTGTTTGAGCTTCTGAATGTGGTGGAGTAATATTTTACTCTAACTAAGGCTGTGTTCCACTCGAAACAAAGAAGAAGAAGCAGAAGACTCGCAGCTTCAGGTTTTACATGGGAATCTGATAATTTTTGTAAAAAAACTGTCAATATATTTGTTAGTCATAAAGAACGGCCAGGTTGCATTGCTAATTCCTAGCAAACATAGACTACTTTAAAAATTAAAGAAAATTCAAGGACAATCATAATTAACTACACGATCATTTTTAGCAACACACTCGGTAATTTGTAATAACTTTTAATATATTCAATTTGGTCGTTCTATTGTAAATAAAAAAGGTGACTTATTATTCTATAAATAACGTTCGATTCAGTTACCCGTAGCTTAACATCGGTTCTACTCATATGAACTTCAGGTCTATTTGAATTATCCCATTTTTATTACATAAAACGGTCACTTTTACCAATTACATTTTAACTACAATTTTATGTAAATACTAAATAAACATTGCTTTACTTTATAAAGGATATTCTAGGAACCGAAAAAAAACAGTTGTTTACTTTAATTCAACAGTTTTCATTTTCATTGTTTTCCCAGAATCTCATCCACTATTTTGTTTCACTGTTGGCATCATTTGTTTTTCTATTTCACTGCCCTCGAGTACCACAACCGAATGAAACATGTCCGCAATATTACCTCCACATCCAAACCAACTCCAAGGATATGCCAAACAGCAGGGATCTCGGGGGCGATTTATGACCAACCGAAAAACCTCCCAGGCGAGAGTACCAAGCCACCAAGGCTCAGACACATGCAAATAAAGGATCCATCGTTGATCTCCGGTGGGGGTCAACCGGCAAAAGCCGACCAGCTAAATCGTGAGAAATGATAGTAAACTCATGGCAAAAGTCGGAGTTTGCAGCCCGGACGGCGAAACGGATGGTTTTGAATTTCCCCCAGATTTTTGCTTTTTTATTTTACTTCTCACACGTCCTTACTTGTGAGTTGCTCGTCTACACGGTCACCGCTCGGTATGTTAGCTCCCTGCTCAACGGAGGCATAAAGCTAGCACGGATTCTTTCGGCTACACTGAGGCTTCTGTAGCCTTATCATTCACACCGACCAGTGAGGCTGTGTTTCTTTTTTTTTTTCCAAAGTAAAAAAAAACTCTCTCCGTTGGACATAGCCTGCCTGGTAGCTGGAGTGGTGGAGTAGTGTGTGTGTTTGGCATTAGTTGTTGTTCCCCAAATCCCCGCAATGTCAATTTATATGCGGAAATAATTCCTGCTCTTAATCCTCGGGCTGCCGACCCCGTGAGCAAGGACGGCTTTCGAAATCCCTGTGCATAAATAAATTCCTCCCAGTGTAAACCATTCAAGCTGAACCGTGCGGATAGCTGAGCGTAGATTAAAGATGCTTTACATTACACCCGGCTTTACAGCGTAAAACTTATGTAAATATTACGTGCAGCTTTAATGAAGTTTTTCTCGAAACTATTAACAAAACCACTAGCCATTTCCTTACCATACATCATCGAAATATTGTTGATGAGAGAGAGAGAGAGAGAGAGAGAGTTAAAAAACACGCAAGTGAGCAAATTGAACATATGTACCACAGCAAAACATGTTTCATATCACTCTGTCTCGTAACGAGGTCATCGTACGGTGGTTAATCAACCGATCCCAAAATTCAAACCGCACTGCTGTCATTCCGACGTACAAACTGGTCTGAATTCAGTCAAACCAGCCGAAAGATAGTACAGGTGGCATAAAGACTTCAATGTGACGGTGAGAAGGGAAAGAAAACCATCCCACAACAACAAAGGGACACCTTCACTGCAGCGAACTGACCAGAGTTCATACCGACCGAGCTCGAGGAATTCGTAAGGGAGAATCGCATCGGTCTGTAATCGGATCGTCCAAGCCACCGATTCCAAATGTGGTCGATATGATATTCGATCTCTGCAATACCCGATGGACGAATAAAAATGGGCCCCTCGATGGGATAAGGGCTCGAAGTTGGTGGCAGACACTCACTCTTCCTGGCTGGACGAAACCAGTTTGGGGTGTGTGGTTTTACCGATAGTGGTCAGTCTGCGTCTGATGCCAAAGTGTCATTATGTTCTCGCCCGGCGTGTTTTTGGGTTTGTTGCTGGTTTCACGCAAATATCAGGTGAATACCACCAGTGAACCGCTTCGAAATGGTACAGAGCTGTTGTTTCGGTAGCGAAGCTAGTTAATAATACAATCCCTACAAAAAGAGAAAAATATTTTGTTTTTGGGGATGGAACTTATTAAAAACAAACAATGTAAACGATTATCTTTATAAAAATATCTTACATATATAAACGGATTCCTAAAACAGTGCTAAATATTCGGACGAATAAATAATTTGCTTA
>AXCM01008446.1:0-11888 GCA_000473375.1 Anopheles culicifacies | reverse complement strand
ACTCCACCTGACTAACATCGTTCAACTATTGCAACCTTACTTAGTGCTAAATCTATCTTATATTACTACACAACTATGTTGCAATTTGTGTATATTTTGTACAATTTATTGCCACATTTGCCGACCCGGAACGGATTTCGCACTAGGAACTGTGTGAGTTGTGTGTGTGTGACTGTGAGTTATTTTTTTTTTAGTATAATCATGTTGTCTCTGCTACTCCTGCAGGTAAATGTCAATAGGGTTCTACCGCACACACATCCTTGTTTCGTTTCGTTGGAATGTCCTGGAACAGGGATTCCGCACCACATGCGCACAGTTATGCCATATCGGTGCTGTCTGATTCGGCAACAGTGCAATATTAGCATTCCGTTGCGATTTAATCGTGTAAAACTGTTGCCCAAACAGGATAATAGAAGATCAAATGTGAGTTTTATGAATTTCTTGTAACAAGTTTGAACTTTGAGGAAAAGCTTTTGAATGGTTGAATTGAGAATCACGTGCAAAGATTCGTTTTTGAATGCGTTCTTTTTCTGCATTAATCTTTTAGTATTTTATGTTATAAATTCGACCATATAAAACTATGCGCTTTATTATTTCTTTCAAGTTCAAACAATCCTATTCGATTCAACAATTTCAATCTGGTTTAGCATTTCAGCAAATCAGCTGACAAATAACATCGCAAGAGAAATAACATCGAATCTGCTTACTGTCAAACTGACAAGGACATTTTTTTGTTTTGGCAGACTGTTGTTAAATAACACGATACAGCATGCTGAAGGTAAAGCCGGCAACGAAAAGCGTGAAAATAGTATAAAATGAATTAATTTCGCTTATTTGTTCTTCACCTATAGTGGTTCAATCTAGCCCGCACCGTTGTGCCCATTGTGCCGCGGCCATTCCACACCGTACGGTGGTATACCGATGTGGTTCCATCAGCCACCGCTGCCGTCGAGCAACCGCCCACCGTTGGAGTGCCCGACAAATTGTACAGCCGTGTAGAACTACAGATGAAGGGAATCGATCCGGAAGTGATGAAAAGCTATGCCATGTACGCCAAAACAGCAGCAGAACATTTGAACATAGAAGTTGGTAAACAGTACGTATGCGCCTCAGAATGTCTCGGTTCGGTGTTCGGTTTGTAACATGTGTTGCTTTCCATTGCAGCTGGGTAATGCGCAAAGCAATAAAAGATCGTTTAACGTTACTGAAATCGGTGCACATCTACAAGAAACATCGTGTCCAGTACGAGGTGCGAAATTACTACCGATTTATGAACTTTCACAAGCTAACTGGGTCTACGCTGGACACGTTCCTGGAGTACATCGAACGGAACCTGCCGGAGGGAATCGCCTTGAAAGTGACGAAAGTAGAGCTGCAACAACTGCCGGAGCATTTACAAAAGTAACAGAATGCTGTAAAATAGCTATTAAAGTTCGATATCGCGTAGCATAAGCAATTGTGTTTATTTTTGCGAGAAAAGCAATGCTAGCGAAATCATCGCACTGTTATGGGATATTTATTTTGGGTTTTGGGGTAATTATAGCAAACTAGCAAGCTGCAGTTGAAATGTCAAAGTTTTTTCAACCAACACCACAATCGATAGCATTTTGTTTTGGTGTCCTCCGGCAACCGGAGCAACGACGATATATAAATTACGAAAACAGCAATTTAAAGCTGTAAGTACTACATTTATCCAGCGTTAAAGTGTTCATCCTACATCCAATTGTGTTGTTTTCAGTGAAAGCTATGGTTCGTCCAGGGTTAATGCGTGGTGGTGGTCGCGGTGGAATGGGAATGGGCATGCGAGGCCGTGGAGCACCGTACATGAACAAGAAAACGTTTCTTCCCCGCCATCCGTTCGATCTTACACTCGCGGAAATGGCGTTCCCCCGAGTACATCCGGCCCCGGATGATTCCGCGCTGACCAATGCGCTGTTGAAACGCAGCCAAGATCTCACTCCGACCGCAGCAGAACAAACCGCAATCTCGAATCTCGTCGCCAAGGTGCAGGGCGTGCTGGACAATATCGTGATCGCACCGGGCGACTTTACCAAATGCCAGCTGGAAGAGGTACGCCAGGTCGGATCGTACAAGAAAGGCACGATGATGGCCGGCAACAATGTGGCCGATATTGTAATCATCCTAAAGTCACTCCCGACGAAGGACTGCGCCGAAGCGCTTGGCAAAAAAGTGGAGGAAGATTTGGAAAAGTCCATGAAAACGGAAGTCGTTCCCAAAGCGGAAGCACTTTCCCTGACGTTCAGCGAGAAGGGATTCGAAATATCGAACTCGCTGGCAAAGGTACGCTGCTTGATTGCAACGTTGCCGCAAAACATGCGCAAACTGGAGACGGAGAAGCATCTGGATTTTAAAATCATCCAAAGCCATCTGGCCGCCATCCGGCACACGCGCTGGTTCGAGGAAAATGCACACCATTCAACAATAAAGGTGCTGATACGCATACTGAAAGATCTCGCCCGACGCTTCGACGGGTTCAAGCCGTTGAATCCGTGGATTTGCGATCTGCTCGCCCATTCCGTCATCATGAACAACCCGAGCCGTCAGGCATTGCCCGTGAATGTAGCTTTTCGGCGCGTATTTCAACTGCTCGCTTCTGGGCTGTTTGTCCCTGGGTCAGCTGGCATTACGGATCCCTGTGAGGTGGGGCACTTCCGGGTACACACTTCGATGACTCTAGTGCAGCAAGATGAATGCTGCATGACGGCACAGACACTGGTGCGTGTGTTGGCCCACGGCGGTTACAAGCACATCCTAGGCTTTGTAGAGAACACCACCGTTGCGAAGGAAATGTCCGTCTGGGACGGTGTCGTAGTTTCGCCACTAGAACCAGCATACGAAAAGCCATCGGAAAAGAAGGACGGCGAAGAGGACGACATGGAGTGCGTCGAGGGAGAAACCATAAACGAAGAGCAGACAGAGTAAGTTCTCAGATCTCCGTGAAGCTCGGTTGATACATTTAGCATTTAGAGGGAACACTTGGGATTTTAATGATACTTTAGAATAGATGAAGCTACCTTAACTCATTACGATGTAATTCAACGAAATGCACTGACTACCATACGTTTGCTATCTACTCCCTTGCGGCGGGGATTAACTGAGTATTTCGAAATAAAGATCAACTAGAAGTAACTTTTCTTTGAGCAACTACCACACTATGATAACTGATCTACGTCTATTATGGCCGATATGTCGATACTCCTTCCGCCGCTAATACTGTTTCATGCGCTTTACGCACATGGATTCTCCTTGGCGCTGAAATGGGCACAGTTAACCCGTGCATTGTGCGACTTGGGCACTGCCATGCGGAAAATGCGTCCCTGAGGATAGCAGACACACAGCTTGTACTGACTGGACGAACCTGTCCGAACGCCATGCTCACTCTTCACGACCGGCAGATTGTTGACGTTGACCCACACGCCGTTCCCACCGACCAGCATGGTGCTTCCGTTGTCCGACTTCAGGAAGATGTTCTGATCTGCCGACCAGAGTAACTCTTTCGCCTCCATTCGGATGCCCTCCGTACCCTTCAGTGTGAGTCTGTTTCGTGTCTGCAGCTTCAGCGTGTCGTTAATGGGCGATGCAATGCGGCCAGTGTTGATGAGATGGGCCTGCAAAACCATCGCTCCCTGTGGCATGTTGTAGAGTGGCCGCGAGGTCGCAAACACCTGCTTGCCCGTGATCGGATCCTTCACATCGAAATGATTAATGCCCTTCAGCAGACTGCCCGCTTTCGAGAGTTGAATTTTGTTATGTGAATGGCCATTTCGGTTGACCAGATTGATTGACACGTCCCCGTCGTCTCCGGTGATCTCCAACGGTTCATCGTAGAAGCTCTCAAGCAAACCGTCCTGCTTGTACACCCGATCGAAATCAATATTGCCGTAGAACTTTATCGCGTCCGCGTCCTGTATCAGCTCGATGTTTTCCATACCACGATAGATCCTCAAAATTGCCGTTATGGAGAGCGTTAGGCAGAGGTTGCCCAGTGCCAAACAGAACAGCAGCACCAGCACGATCCAAAACGCGAAGGAACTTTTCTCATTATACGCGTGGCATTTGGAGAGGTCGTACTTCTGTTCCATCTGCCGCATGTTCTACAATGAAACGAAAATATCGTTAACAATTTGAACTGCACGTGAGCTGGGCGCGAAACATTCCAACGCTACTACGTACTCCCATGAGATTTGATAAAACGGTAATGAATTTTCCGACACCCGATTGCTGTGAAAATTTCGCTGTACGAGGGAGTGAAAATTTTTGACAATCGGCCACATACACACGCACACAAGTGTTGCAATGTTTTCCCATTTTTTATGTGTTCTTCCGAGAACAACAAATGAGAAAACTGTTCACGAGGAAAATCTCATTCTCATTCTCATTTGAATCTGCTATAATGTTGCTCCCGCTAAAGGATTTATGGCAAGATAAATTGTAAATTAATTGTGAAAAAAGATATAAAAATGAGTTGGAAACAGAAAAAAGTTATTGTTAACAAGCAAATACAAGCAAATTATCCTTATTTTAGAAAATTAGTAGAACATTTCCAAAAATATCCCACTTCCCCATGGAATGACAGTTTTCGCTCGTTTGCATTTTCGCTCCATCTCGGGCGAAATAGCTGTCATTGCCGGTGAGCAAGCTGTTTTGCCAAGTTTGTGTTCTCCGTGCTGAAACCATTTTCTGAAAAAACATTCTTCTGGTGTGTTGCATCGTATTGAACTATTCGTGATGGCTTCGGAACGGTACAGCTTTTCGTTGACCACGTTCAGGTAAGCCTTTCATAAAGTGCGCAAAAGAAAGCCCTTCCAACTAACGAAATCTCTTTGGGCAGCCCGTCGGGAAAGCTGGTCCAGATTGAGTATGCACTGGCGGCGGTAGCGGCCGGAGCGCCCTCGGTTGGCATTAAGGCTGTGAACGGTGTGGTGATTGCTACGGAAAACAAGCAAAAATCCATTCTGTACGATGAGCATAGCGTGCACAAGGTCGAGATGGTAACGAACCATATCGGTATGATCTACTCAGGGATGGGACCCGACTATCGGCTGCTTGTGAAGCAGGCTCGGAAGTTGGCCCAGAACTACTACCTCACGTATCGCGAACCCATTCCAACATCGCAACTGGTACAGAAGGTTGCCACCGTCATGCAGGAATACACGCAGTCCGGGTGAGTAGACAATTGTGGTCTGTATAACATTGGATTTGCCACTGATGAAACATGTGTCCTTCCCCCCCGCGCAGTGGTGTACGGCCGTTCGGTGTATCGTTGCTGATTTGCGGCTGGGATGATGGTCGCCCGTATCTGTTCCAGTGCGATCCGTCCGGTGCATACTTTGCGTGGAAAGCAACGGCAATGGGCAAGAATGCAAACAATGGCAAAACGTTCCTCGAGAAACGGTACAGCGAAGATCTCGAGCTGGACGATGCGGTCCACACGGCGATTCTGACGCTGAAGGAAGGGTTCGAGGGACAGATGAATGCGGACAACATCGAGGTGGGCATTTGTGATGCGAATGGTTTCCGCCGGCTAGACCCCTCCGATGTGCAGGATTATCTGGCCAATATTCCGTAAGCTGTAAGTGTCGCGGGCTGAATGTAAGGCGACGTTTTTCTTTTAAGCGTGCGTTCGAGAACGAAGCTTTTGTTTCGGTAACATAGAATTACTGTGGAGGGGATGAAACTTTGGAATAAAATACTTTTCTTCATGCGTATTGAATCGTTTTCTATTGGATGTGGTTGGTGAAACGTTAAACATTAACACATGTGAAGATTAGGTGCTAAATATGATTTATTGGAAAATTTCCCTTTAAGTTACATTGAATTGTAGTCTTATCGTTTAAGCATGAAGTAAAATCAATCATCTTTCTTGTCGGCATCGTCATGTTTGGCGGCTGCGGCAGCGCCACCCTTCTTGCGCTTCTTCGACGCCGGAGTGGATACTGGAGGAGTCGCAACAGCAGCCGGGACCGGTGCCTTCTCCGGTTCAATCTCGCCTGGTTCGGGCTGCGACACGGATGGCACTGCTGTCGGTGGCGTTACCGTAGCCGTTGCTGTAACCATCGTTGGTGTTGGGGGCGGTGCGCCGGCAGTCGGAGGCATACCACCGGGTGGTCCAGCACCACCGGCCGATGGAGGTGGTGGGCCGTAACCGTGATGTGCCTCTGGATGCGGATGTACCTCACCATAGTGTCCCATCGGTCCGGGTGGTCCACCGGGTGGACGGACGGCTCCTGTTACGTAGCTGCCCGGCGGTGGTGGCGGAGGTCCATACTGCTGATGGTACGGATAATGTCCGTACTGGCCGTACGGTTGTGGATGTGCTCCGTACGACGATAGATAGTACGGTGCACGTGGTGAACCGGCATGCGGATAGCCGGGGAATGTAGGCCCATGACCGGGCATGCCCGGATGCGGCTGCATATGCGGTGGCATGTGATGGGGAGGAGGATGGGGCGGCTGATGATGCGGTACGGTTACGTTCGGCGGTGGAGCCTGTGATTCCGGTGTATGCGATGGTGGCGGCGGTGTGGGTACAATCGGCGCTTGATGTGGAGCGGGTCCAGAGGCCGCAGATGTTACCGGAACGGCATGGGGAGGATACGCACCATGAACGACCGTATGGTGTGTGGTCGGCTGTGGTGGCTGGGTAGGACCAGTGTGGTGAACGGTTGAAGTGGGTGGAACTTCCGCTTTCGGTTCTGCAGGTGGTGTAGTTACCACGGGTGGATTAGCAGCAATTGGTGCCTGTGCAGGGGGAGTAGGAGGAACTCCTGGTGGTATCACCGAAGCCGGAACTTGCTGATCCGGAACGGTAGGAGGATTCGTTACTGGGGCAACGGATTCCTTCACAACCTCCGGAGCCACTTTGGACACAGTAGCGGACGCTTTTTCGTCTTTAACTTCTGGTTTAACGTCTTCGCTCGTGTCCATCTTCTCGACCGGTGGTTGTGAGGGTCCTCCTGTCGAGGAATCCTGCGATCCTTGAGATTCATCTGATACGGCTGCTGCTGGCGGTGACCTATCTCGGGCAGCTTCCGTAGATTCTGCCTTCGGACCTGCTGGAGTATCGCCCTCCACAGAAGCGCCTTCGTTCGCTACGACTTGTTCTGGTGTTTGGTCCGATTCTGGTTTCGCAGCTCCTGCCGGAGGTTGTTGTGCGGGAGCTGGTGCCGGAGCCGGTGCTGGTGGCTTCTGTGCTTCCTCAAGTGCACGCAAACGATCCCGTTTCATCATTTCGTACTGTCTATCGACCATCTTCTGAAACGTCTCATCATCCACTGCCGGTTTGCAGTGCTTCTTCAGCTCGTCTTGAAATGTTTCGCTCGACTCGACAAACTTTCGCTTGCGAGTTTCGAACTTTTCTTCAATCAACTGCAGTTCGTGCTGTAGCTTCATCTGGTGCATCGTGAGCGATTGAACTTGACGCTTCAGCACGTGCATGCGCTGCGTGGTCACAACCGAACGAACGTCCGGAACGACGGCGTCTGAGAAGATTTCATTTATAAGCCGATGGTTGCGCGAAAAACGAGCGTACGCTACGTGTTTGAACGAGTACCCATCGTCCGGATCATCTTCATCCTCGGCCGGCTGAATGTCAATGCGACGATCTGCTTGTGTGCCCTTCGAACTCGATCGCGATGAAGTTTCATGGCCATCGCCGTCCCCTGGTCTGACCTTGTTGCGTGCTGTCAGATAAGCCAGGTAGGCCGGTGAATTGTGGTACGCCTTCATGTTCTTTTCATGTTCTGCTTTCTCCAACTCATACTCCGCAATGTACTCTTCCTTTTCCGCATCGGGTAGCAAGCGCCATTGTTGTCCAATGATCTTTCCCACTTCCCACAATTTCAAATCCGAATTGGAAGCCTTGATGGAGTCCCAAACCTTCCGCGAATAACGCATGTACGGCATAAGTGGCTTCTCCGGCGGCTTCGGTGGCTTAATCATTTTCGACTCGGACGCAGCAGAAGCTTTGCCCATCTTTTGCGGATTGAACGCCGGATTGCCGTGCGGGTTGTGCATGAACGGGCTCGAATTGTCCTTCCGATCGGCGCCTGACCCCGACGGGCGTAAACGTGTCGGAGGCATCGATGGACCCGGTATGTTGTGTTTATAGTTGGCAGGGAGCGCCATTTTGAATTTCCGATTCCAAGCGGCGTCTGCAGATTGGAGCCTTTATCTTGTTTACCCTAAAAATGCAATAAGAATACCACTGTGAAAATGGTGCGATGTGATTTCAGCAAACGAATAGACATAGCAAAACAGTAAATAAATTACTTTGCATGAAATAAAATGGTTTTTCTTACCCAATGCAAAACCAGACGCTATTTTTTTCCGTCAGCAGAAGTATGACAGTCGGATGACAGCACCCAGAGCAGACGTTTGCGCAGACAAAAGACGTTTCGTTTTATTTTTTAAACATTTTCTAATTATGAAATGAATGGAATCTAAAAACTAAAAAACTGAAATTCCATGCCATCAGTTGCTTAAAAAATATATTATGGTTGATTATTTGAAGCAAATAACCGCTACCACCATAATGAGAAGAGCAGCGAAGACGTCCATTGTTCAGTGAGATGAATCGTGAGGCGTGAGTTTGGTTTAACAGAGAGAATCTCATTCCGGGTTAGGAGAGAACACACAAGTGTGCGTTTATTTTACCCAGCTGTCTACCTTGTTAAAAGCAACAAACAAGCTGCCAACATTTACTTTAACCTTTTTATAAAATCGTGGTAACAATGAATCTTCTTCTTATTTTATGGCACTATGTCCTCCCATTTCTGTCTTACGTGATTTGAATTTATCCGCAGCAGGATAGTCAGTCTTGCGTACGTGGGAACGGACCGAATGGGATTCGAACCTTGGGCCTGTCTGTTTGAAGATCGGCACCGCTATTACCTTGGCCACCGAGCCGTTTCATATAATAGAAATGCTTAAAAAGTAATAAACGAGCAAGAAGACGTTTCAAAACAATGAAAACAATTGTAAACACAAGTACAAGTAATTGCCGGCTTACCCGTACTCGCATTTTTCATGTTTGTTCCCTGTATTGAAGATGGAACAGTAACGAAAACAACAATCCAGTGAGATGAGAGCGTGTATGTGAAGAGAACGTTTAAATTCTCACAACAGATGAAACAGCTATAGCTACAAAGTGAACTGATGCGTGCTCCTTTCTTCGCCCAGGTGAGCCCACCAAAGAGACAGGCTGTCAGTTGAACGCTCGCATCAAGTTTCTCACGGTTCTGACCGAGCTCGGCATCGCACTTACTTCCAACGCTTGCAAGAGTACGGATGTGTTGTTTCGCGGCTCTCGTATAACCGATCTTGGAAAAAGAATAATCTGTATTCTGTCGAAGGAAAAGTGTTTTCTGCATTTTCGCGCGCCCCCTGATCAGTGAATGTGAGTGGTAGTGAAATTATCGTATATTTGGTTAGTTTTGCAATCGAATTAAGTGTAGCATTTCGTGCATCGTATTCTAAACGCCAACCTAAAACATGACTGACGGGATTGTCACTGCGGAATGAATAATAACAATAACTTCAATCTACCAAACTTCGCTCAGTTGTGGGTTGGTGGCAATCGTTCTCGGTCTTGCAAGGTGGCTTTTGTAATGTTTTGTGAATGAATGCAAGGGCGAGCATTTGAGAATTTTCATTAAAATCGTTGGTTTTAAGCATCTACATGGCGTACAGAACCAAACTGAAAGAGCCTCCATTTTATATAATAAAAATGCTGTTTTTTTACCAGCAGCCATGTTAGTAATACATTTTTAGCTAAAATAATATAAATGGAAAGGGGTGAATTCCACTGTGTGCCCTTATTCTGAAGCAGACTTATAGTTAGGGAATATTTTTTTTTGTCTTTTTACTTACAAACCGGAACGATCTGCAACTAAAAGGACGCGCATTCATCCAAGTTGCCATTGGTGTCGCCATTTGGCGTTCTTCCTGTCTTCTTTTTGGAGCGTGTTCACATGTTGGCAGTTTCTGTTCTTTCGGCACAAAATATCCTGCCGTACGACGACATTCTATGGTTTAGCCCATTCGTATGTGTGTGTGAGTGTGGAAGGATTTTTTTCTCACAATTCTGCTTTGAACGCAGAACGTTCCTTTATTGTGCGTGTACCCGTGTGCACTTGGGGTATGTGGCTTTATTGTTGTTCAAGGATAATGGAAAAATTCAAGGAAAAGAAGCAAGAAAGCAGGACGTAAGTAACCTAAGAAGCCGGCGTCTGTGTGCCATCCGGAGAGCGGTGCGTTCGTCGTAGAAGAATGGAAGAAACCCAAAACGCAGACATCAGCAGAAGCAGCAGGCTTTGAGACAAAGCAGACAAAGTAGGCAAAAAAAGCAATCTAAAACTGTACCCCAAACAAAAGAAATGAGCAAAGAAACGAGTTTCGAAAAGAACGGAAAGGATCCAACGGAGGGGAAGTATAAGCTGTTTAGGGGTGGTTGCATGGTGAAGACCATCACGCACCAGGAAAGGGAAGAATAAGAGCGAAAGCGTGTGGAGAAGCATAAAGTGAAAAAGTACTAGAGTGTGAGTGCGTGGTGTGTGTGTGAAGAAATAAATAACATCGATGCTCCCCGGGAGTGTGTGTGTGTGCCAAACGAATCGAAGAACAGAAAAAAGAAGCGTTTATTCCTTGTTCTTCATCCCCCCGTTTACATTATTGGCTTTCAAGGAAGATGATGATGCGCAAAGCAGCAAGACAAGGATAGAACCATAACAAAAGAAGCCAGCAATGACACGGAACCTTCTGGTGGAGTAGAAGAAACTCAGCATTAAGAACTTTCCGACGAAAGGAAACGCGCATTTTTGTTGTTTAATTCATGTGTGCGATTCGCGTCTCTTGTGTGTGAAGCCTGTTTTGTCTGTACCGCGTACTCGCGTGCCCAAGTGTGTGCGTATGTGTTGTGCTTCGTGGGGATATTCTTTCCCCCCTATTTTATACCCGTCAGTTCGTTTGCGTTTTGCGGTGGAGAATAATTTGATCGCCCGCGAGCTAGAAGTAGTGTAGCGGACGAACGCGCGTTGTAAAGATTGTGGAGAAGGGTGGTGGCCTGGTGGTGGTAGTGGTTCCCTTTCACACGCACACACACACGCACGCGCGCGCCCTCTTGCGTACACATGGTACGCACGATCAAGAAGCCGCAGCTGCCAGCCTGTGAGAGAATCAAGTCGCGATAGAAACGCGGTTGTGTTCTGTGAGAAACGCGCTTGCTGTGTCGATGAGAGCTCGGTTGAACGCATTTTCCCCCCCTTGTGTGCTGGGTATATGGAGCAAATAAGAAAACAACAAAAATGACGGCTGCTCCAAGCCAACACAAGTTGCAGGATATTGTGACCAACGACAGATGTGCTTACAGCGCTTTTGAGTCCCTTCAGCTGCTGCTGTCGTCGCCCTTGGGAAAGGTGTGTGAATGTGTGTATGTGTGTTTGTACGTGCGTGAATGTGTGTACCTTTTCTTCCTGTTTCGTCGCGGATCCTTCGGTGTATCCTGTTTTTTTTGTTGGTTTGTTCTATTAGCGAGTGTGTGCTTGTGTACGTGAACGTATCGCAAATAGAGCTGCTCCTAACTGTAAAAGTATCCTGGAGAGAGCGCGCGTGAGAAAGAGCGATAGCGCAGAAAAGCAAAGGAAAAGAGAGCGAGAGAAAGAGAAACAACGAGAAAGGGATAAGGATTCGGGAATGCGAATGAGAAGAAGCATAAAAAAAGGAAAATAAGCACAAAAAAGGACAGTGCCTTGAGGGTATTTTTTTCTGTTTTGCCGAAACCATGTTCCGACACGAAATGCGAGTTCCAAGCAGCAGCCTGTAAAGGAATGAAAATGAAATGGAACCGTAAGTCTGATGCAGTCCTGCAG
>AXCM01008445.1:0-12716 GCA_000473375.1 Anopheles culicifacies | reverse complement strand
ATTCGTCTTTCCAAGGAAGTTGAATTGAGAGTTTGGGTCATTAAGGTTCAATATGTAACATTCAAACGAATAAAAAACATGATCTTCTGTTTAGCTCGGTGCTAAGGTTTTACAACATCAAATAGGATTTTAAACTCTGATTGCCATTATTGATTTAAGAATTGAAAGAGAATGGTTTTGTTTAATTAGTGATACGAACGATTGTTAGCAAATGAAGACATTTTTTGCAAGTATATGTGAATATCAATATCTCACATGAATGCTCTACAGTTCGTGTGTAACGTATCAGAACCATGAGAAAGATAAGAAGAAAAGCAGAGAGTAAGTAGCTATATTTCTACGAATGTTAAATTTAAGCGAGCTGATTTATTAAATCATGTCATTGTCACATTAATCGCACTTGTGCACGGTCCTCCTTTACGTGGAGTTGAACATGTCTGGTTCGAACGACATTGGTCGACCGATGGAGCTTAGACATCGTTCAGTCCCAACCGTGTTCATGCAAATGACGCAAGCAGCAATTGATGGAGTCCGAATTCCCTCCTATTCGAGTGACTGGCCGTTCGGCTTGAAGAAATCCGACCTTTCAGACTGATCCTTAAAGGTGCAGAAAATGAAGACGTTCCGTTACGGTGTATCTCCCAAGCGCTGTCTTCTCTAGCATGGGTTAGTGATTCGCGATGTTACCTTCGTTACCTTCGACATGCGAGGCTGAAAGGCAGGTGCAGGCACGCAGAGACGGCCAGTATGCGCCGTCAATAGATGAGATTTCTGGGCAAAGGTATTGACCCAGCTCACCGAAGCAGCGAACCAAGGATGCTACACGGTTTGCTTTCCTCTTCTCGTTCCCTTTAATCCCACTGCTATCTCCTTTTATCATGCTTCTTGCCAATCAAGCACTTTCGCCTTGATGGAGAGCTTTCGGATACGATGGCAGCGGAAAGGAACCCAAGATAAAGATATCGCTTACCAATCCTTGCGGAGCGTACCTTTATCTGCTAATGCCATAAATTTATCCCTAAGCACCTTTACCGTGCAGCGTACCTTGCCTACGGGTGGGATCGCAACATTACCCACCTTCCCGGCTCAACACATTCGCCGAGAAGGTGTGTGGCACGTGTAACTCTTTCACCTCACACAAAATTAGATTGGAAATGATAGCCTTCCATTTAGCTTTTACTCAACGCCGGGAGCTTCGTACAATAACAAGAAAACGGGCACACACACACCACACTAGCTGTTTTGTCTGCGTTCGGCGTGGGCTAGAATAGGGACAGGGATAGTGAGCAGTAACGGTTGCGCAGCAAGAGATGGCATTCGGGGTACGATGTCTCGACCATGCCCAGCTAATGGCCACCCGTACACTATTTACGGGAAAGACCGAAAGTTGTTGGTGTTGGTCGTCGCCGTTATAAGCGAATGGTAAATTCAATCAACCCGAACCACAGGCCACTAAACAGTGCTCGTTCGGAGGAGACGATCTTTGGTTTTCGGTAACAGTGAGTCGAGCAAAGATCTGAGAGTGTTACTACCAAAGATCGGCTAAGGCTAAATCACTAGAATGGCGAGGATAGTCGGTGGGAAGGTAATATGAAATCTTACTAATGAATGTTGATGATAATAGTGGTAAGAATGGGTGAAGTGAGTTGATGGGACAAAAGGATCTTTATGTACGTCTGACATTAGCAGCAGCATGTAAAAGCAGAGTTTTACACGTAATTGAAAAGAAAGACAGAGTAAACAAACCAACAAGGCTGATAAGTAATAGTTACAGTGAGGTGTGGTTTGAAAGATTGCGGCACTACACAGAAATCAACTTGGCTTCATTATTTGAGTGATATTCCGATTGAAATCAGGATTCATAGGAGGTAAATCAAGATTATGGAAAAAGATTTTGTTCATGGTATGTTGATTCAAAACCTAAAGTATGTAGTTCATAATAATCCGGGTTCTAAAAGTTCTATAATTCTGTCAGTAAATGCTTGGTCTAACATGAGGTGTTAAAATAACTTTCACCTCGGTCATATGTAGTTAAAATATAGCTGAAAATAGTGTTGGAGTATAAAAGATTGTATTTTTAATAAAACCACGTTTATTGATATGTAAAATTGAACCTAGGTTTCAGTTCAGGACGATAGTTAATATTAATAAAACAGACACAGACAAATATTAATAATAACATTTACCACATGGAACTCTAGATCAATAGCAGCACCATTTTTACCAATAGTTGACCAATAGATAAAATAGTTCGTGAACATACATATGATTAGATTACGTTTACCTTCATTAATATCATTTAGTACAAGAAAACGTAGCACATAAAACCAGTGGCGGATTAACCTAGAAACGGAAGGAGCAGCCGCCCGGGGCCTCGCCAGTTTAGGGGGGCCTCGCCGATGAGGCGAGATCAAGGTCAAGGATGAGGCAAATGCTGCTAGTGCTCTCGAAGAACAGGAAATAATATAGTGAGTTACCAACTCCCCCCCCTCCCCTCGCTAGTTTATGCTCGCTGGTAAAGAGGGCCTCGCCGGTTAAGGGGGCCTCGCCGCCTAAGGGGCCTCGCCGATGAGGGAAATGCTGATAGGGCTCTCGAAGAACAGGAAATAATATGTTGGGAAGTTGGGAATATATTTGCACATAGGGACCTCTGCCTAGGTGCCAAAAATATGGGCCAATGTCTTTCTAACCGGCCCCCCTCCCCCGCCGCTGCCTAAATCTGCGAAGCCAGTCAACCATACAAGGTCACATCCACTGTCATTCCGCTCGGGGCCCCCACCGACCTTGATCCGCCACTGCATCAAACGATAACGACATTGACGACGGACGCCCAGAAACCACAAAGCTAATGCACTGTTGCAAGAGCTGCAAAGCATCAACAACTCTTCTGCAGCAGGCAAACTTGTGTCTGCTGCAGAATAAAACAAACATGAGGGAGACGAGACGCGGTTCATGCAATGTATAAGAATTTACAACAGGTTTAGAACACCGTTTGTAGTGGAAACGTTATTATCTCATTTCTCGACTATAGTATCGAATGGTTCTGGTGTGAAAATTTGTTTTTCGCCTATTAGAAAAATATTGGATAAAAAAAGTTTCAACGTTGTACCAACACTCAACAATATACAACACCTGTTGGCCAATCACTTTGAAGTGCAGTCACGAAAAAAGATGCTGAGCGGTTCCTAATGAAACAATTTGGACAATCACATTAACAAACTTCCCACCTCATCATGTAGACGTGCTCGACTTAAACTTTACTGGGTGACGATTGGGCTGGACTCTTAGGGATCCCAGCGTTTGTTTGTAGGGTGTGCCAAAAATTCTCATAAAAGTTTTCGCTCACGTGCATTCACTATTATTAGGTGTACGTAATGTGGCAAAGGGAACTGGCACGAAGTACTAGAGGTTTGTAGAAAAGAGACACAATCGCTTGAGTGATCAGTAGCAATTGAAGGAAGGAAGAATACACACAAACATGAAAACGAACGGTACACAAAGTAAGAAATCCTCACCTGCCACCTTTAGTGTCGAGTTGGTGCTGCGATTGGAGCGCTGAGAAAATCACACCATAAACGGGATGCGCAATGATAGCATTGCGGTGGGTCGCAAAAGAAATTTAACAAATTCAATTTCCGGCCTCACCAGCCGGAGTGTTTGTGTAAAAGCTTTCCAGCTTCAACACACTTCCCTTCAGGGTTAGCCTTGATGGAAAACAATCCCACAGTTTACACAGTTCTCGACATAATGCTTTGCTTCCTTTTTACCTTTGCCACAAATTCAGAAGATAGTTAGTTTACTTCCTCCCGAGCCGTGGAGGTTCGAGAGATCATTGTTTTGCCCCATCGTGTGATGGTTCGGTGGGAAGATGCTCGGTTGCATTTGCCCCGGTATGTTGGGTTTAACTTTCGAGGAAAACACAGGAAAACATTGGCCCGCGTAAGTGGAAACACAAAACTCCAGCACAGTACCGGTACCGGTTCTTCGCCGTGTTATGGTGCAAGATAAAAAAAAATAAATAAAAGGTGGCAATGCTTTTAAATAAATTACTTCCACCGACTTCAAGGTGCGTATCGTTCTGCTTTCAGTGAAATGTTTGCGTCATTATAGCGGACGCACTGTGCCGAGACAAGAAACTGGAGGTACTGCATTTCCTACAACGAAAAACTACACATACCCTAAAAATGGTCTCTACGGAACGCACCTGAAGCGGGCTTGATTAAACGTAATTAATTTTATCGCAATGCAGATTGTTGTGGAGCTGTGGGCCACCGCCGTTTTGGAGCTCGTTCGCTGTTGCTACAACTAATCCAAGAAAAGTCATTTCCGGACCAGAAACTTCTACTGTTCGTTTCTTGTTCTCGGTTCTAAGGACTGTCGTGGCTTCAATTCGCTAATGGGTTTTTGCCAAACGTTTTTCCCGTCCGCCTATTCGGACCCAAGATGCACCGAGACATTTTCAATCAAATTAGAACGCATTCTGGTGCAATTATGTAGCATCGTTTTGGGCTGTAGAATCGGGTGGGGCGCATACCCCTTTCGAGTGGCTGAAGCACACAGGTAAAGGAAAGTTTAATTCAAAATGAAACAAATCTGTTCCGGCAGTTGAGTTTTCATTAATTAGGCGCCAAAGAAATAGCCGTTTTCTGTGCGCACTGCAGGTGAATATTGCATAATAGTCTCATTACGGGGCTCTTACAGCCGAAAACTCAATCAATCGGTAGTTAATGGGATAAGTGCTGGAGGAAGAAATGTTAATCCCGATTTTTTTTTAATTGGGCTGAGATTTACAAGTTTTGCTTGCACAAATACTCTTGATTATTTTTATTTTGTTTGCTTTTCTGTATTGCAACTGAATTGATATTAACCTGAGAGTAACGTTTTAATCAATTTTCCTTTTCTTTACAATTGCTCGTTTTTTTACCATTTCAACTTTGGGCTATGTTTAGCAATGGAGAAATGAAAGGAAGAAACACATAGAAGACAAAGTTCAGCCGCCTTGTACAACTCTTAGTAATGAGAATTTAGCATGGCCCATTGCAGGAAAATCGAAACAAAAACTTCTACTAATTGGCAGGTGGCAATGTCATGTACCATAAGACCGGAAGTAGCAATAACCATACTTAGTCGTCCTCTGTTTCTTGCCTTGCTTCGGTCAGACGCATTCCGGTAGCTATTGCTTCCGAAGCGACATATAATTTGTACATCCCCATCACGTAGTATTCGGTAGGAAACTGGTGACACTGACGCCTAATTTGCTACTCGCAAATTAGTGACACTGTTATCGATGCGATTGATTAGTGGAAACTCGCACTATCCGACATATCGGAGCAAAGTCTCGGTCCTGTATTTCCCGCCAAGCACACATACACTCACACAAAGGTTTGATTATTTTTTAATGTATCGTCGGAATCTGATGGTGGAGAATCGGTACACGGTGGCAAAATAATTAATATCAACATCGCTAATTCGGGCGCTCCTCGACGGTGTGAACCGTTGGCCTGTTGTCCAACACCAACGCCATTCGGCACAGCAGAAGTTTACGCGGCTACTATGAACGAAAAGCTCCAAAGCATGAAGCGAGCCGTAAGTGCGGAGTGATTAAAATTCAATTGTCAGGCACACTGGCACAGAATCTCAATTTAATGTGGGCCTTTCGAATCGGTGCCATTTCTCTAGTGCTGGTGTGAATTGATTCGGCCACCAGTTTGCGATTTCTACCACTTGACTACTACCGAATTGCGTCAAAGCATACAAATTCACAAACGGTTCGCGGGTGAAGGGAAACAAACAATAAATTTTCGTTTGCCAAAGCGGCAGAAAATGTTGAATTAATTCATCTGCCACAAAAGCGGGAAGCATTAAATGAGAAACGGCCCGGTAAGGGAAACACTTCGGTATGCAGATCAGTACCGCCTCGTAGACGCTGTATGCGCATTTTGTCGTCGGTCAGTTGAGCTCACTGCCACCTGTCTGCAACAGCGAAGGGAAACGAAAGAATCTGGTTTTGATCAATGTTTGAGCTATTCCTGTTATTTTAGCTGGTTTTAGTCATATGATGTTCGTAAAATGCTTTCATATTGTATTTGTTTTTAGGTCTACGATTAAATTATAAAATTTATGTGAAAAAGCACTTAAAAGATAAAATACTTATTTTACTTATTTTTAAATGTTATGCCACATGAAATGTAACTCGGAAATGATGATGGTGGAGTAGTTTTCTACGCGTTAAATGTTTGTATTGAACGCGAGTAGATCAAATAGTGAATTCCTGAGTTTCTTTCAATTCTACATACAGCATTAGCTAATAAACTAATATATTTCTGCAAAGATTTTCCACATGCAGGATCCAATATCTAAATTCTCGAAACGATTTTGATGTAGAACAAAGCCGATCGAAAAAGTTTCCCCTAAAGGTAGTGGAATAATCAGAATAAAGCTTTCAGGAAAACACAAGTCCTCGTTCTACCTATAGGCTGCGTAGGCCACGCATCAACATTGTTCCATGCACTATAATGTCAATAGCGGGGATTTGTGTCCTATGTTTGGGTGTTCCGCGTCCTATATGAGTCCTAGGGCGTTCTTCGCAAGACAGCGGCGCACGTTTTAGAGGTCGATTACATATTCATACGAATCATCCCGTTCGCGGATATATTCCCGAGGGTAATAAATCTAATCGAAATTCCTCGCACATGCTCCTCGGGCATCAAGCTGCTGAATGATGATTTATCGGTGCGAATGGACGGGTGTGCATGTGCGTGAAAGTAAGTAATGCTTCGCGAGCTTCTGTGTTTCTAACGGATACTGAAATTGCTTGAAGGCTAGTTGAATTTGCTTCAATTTAATATCGGACGTACGCTGAAACATTGAAAGCTTCCGCTGCCTGCGGTCTAATTGTGCAAAACTGGCGCTATAAGTGCTACCTTGTTTTTATTGTTCGAAACTAGACACTATCGAGGATTGTGTTGCTTAGGGTTGTTTTGCGTAATGATATGTTGATTACTAAAATGTGAATAAGATATGAAAGTAAATTAGTTAAAATAGCTAACTATTTATGATCGCGAAAAAGGAGAAGGGTAGTAGAATAATTTGAACTTCAATCTTACACGAATGTATTTAAGGTTTTAATGGAAATTGAATTGAAAAATATAAAAGGACTATTCATTACCTAAAACTATTAACTAATTTGTTTTAATTTTTAAAGAAATTGGCGTCGACTAATTAAATATTTAAACAAAAATAATATATTTCCAAAAGCTACGAATTACGAAACGAAAGCCAGGTAACAAAAACCATGAATTTTCATGTTCGTCTTGTTTTCTGGCTGTTCATGGTTGAATGTGGGTCATCAAATTAAACGAATTTTCTAATATTTTTTTCCCAACATTTTTGGGCAGAAATAAGGACACATCCAAAAGAGCGAAAGGATTATCAGGTCTCGTCACGTAAATCAGATTAAACAAACACCGCTGACATCGGTCGATTAAATTGAAAGAGTTCCAGCTAAACGGAACTGCTACCACCCCTAACCAATCCTGCAGGAAGGATCAGTATTACCTTCGCAAGAAAAACAAAAAGCTTAGTGGGAGAATACAATTTCGCTTTCGTCGGTTGAGTTGCGTGCGAATACGGGTGACATGTGGCAGACGTGGATGTGACATCGAGCGCCAAAAGGAAAATCAATAGAGAAGCACTAGAACAGTTCCAGTGACAAAAGATCCGTTTCCGGTTGTCAACGGTAGCCTACCACCAACCATTAGCAACATCATCTCTCTGACAATGACTATGACGATGATGACGATGATGGTGATTAGAACATGCCTTGTTACTATCTCGCGGTCGCCATAGTCATGTACTCGGTCGGTACACTGAAACCGGTACCGTATCTGCCGAATTGACAAAACGAAAGCGGCAGGAGCATGATTTTACGGAGCCCTTAATACATCGGACTGTCGAGTTTGATTTCCGGCTAAAAGGATTGGCGCTGGCTGCCGGTACGACGACGTTTGATTGACTTACAATAAGACCCAGTTTCCGGTAGCAGTTGACATCGGATGGTGTAGGCGACCTCACGAAGTTATATCGGTTCACATCTATCAATCAACCTTCCCAACCCCTTCGAGTGATTGTGCGAACAGGAGCATTCAAAAACCTTCCTTTATGAGGATGGGATTGTTTTTTTGGGAGCTGTAAGAAAGAGTAGGTCAACAACATTTGCTTCTGAGATGGAGGTGTATGGGATCATGTTGTGCAATGGGTTTTGTAATTTGGTTTGATAATAACATTCTTCATCTAAGATGTAGACCTAAGATATTTGCATGTGATGTACAATTTTTGCAGTTTCTGTAAGAATTGCAATTTTATTTGAGGTTATTGGTAACTTGCCTCCTTTTTCGTCCACACACAGCCAATAAGGTTTAAGCATGTTAAAATATGTCGTTTACATGTTATTTCAATCACTCCTCGAAATATAATCTTCGCCTCATGGGTAAGATTTACAATATGGGTTAACCGGTTTCGAAATATGTTAAAAAAGCTTTTGCTGTCAGTACTGAAAAGCGATTATGGTAGAATTACTTGCTTACAATTCGTGTGAAAAGTTAAAACGGATTAGTGCATAAACATGTTGTTTTTTACTCAACTACATCTCACCTAAAGTCATCGGAATGAAGTAAACATCCGGGATACACGCTCGGGACAAGTTAAATACAAATTGTATAAAAACATACCGACACACATGCAACCTTTGGTATGATTATGGGCAGGATGATTTATGAACCAACTAATGGACGGAAACTACACAAATTAGCACAGTTCTTGCTTCATTTGGGGTGATCGTCTCCCTTCCGCAGGATCTATGTTAACACCGGCGTTGAACCGTGGCATACTTATCACTTTCCATTCAGCATTCATCATTTCGCGTAGACATCTTGGGTATGGAATTCTCAGCAGCCGTTTCCATACCATATCCCAGATCGTCTGACGCAAGGGTACCGCAACAATTCTCTCGGTCTCCGGATGGCTTTGGACACGCTTTTCGGATGATGGCCGACCACAAAGCGGGAGGTACGATCCATTTCTAATTTCCCAAAAGCTGCCTACCTCCAGGTGGTGTCTCGCTAACGGGCGACGTAAACTGAAGCGAAAGGATTGAGGAATGAAATTAATTAATGTTTGCTGTCAGTCAGTCTAATGGCTTAAGCTAATTTCCAGGTTGTGACACACATACACAAGTGGCGGTGTCGGTGATGGAGTCTGGAAGCATTTGAACGCATGAGCGAAATTTAATTTTATAAGTATGTTGTAATCTATTCTCTACATCACGCTTCGCCAGCGTAGTTTCTGTGCGGTTTGCTAGACGGGAAAAGTTAAATTCGGATTCAGATCGTTTGTAAAGTATGTGTGATGTGTATTTGGTCTCGATGTCGATGTGACCGAAAAGGGCAGAATGCACATCATTCGAGCTTGCCATATCAATGTTAGGGGAAATAGTTTCTGTTGAGTTGTGAAAATTAGTTACATTGAAGTTAGTTGTGTCGTTATAGAGAAAATCGTTATAGAGTTAAAGAGTAAATAGAGAAACGAATGTACGATTAAACCTACTAAAATCTAAACAAACAACAATTGCTTTTTCGTTTTGTAATATGAACATTTTTTTCTTTTGTTTTGTATTGTGTTTATTTAATTTTAACAAACCGTTGATCCATACCACGAAAGTATAAAATATAATATCCGTACTATGAACAGTCTCATAAATCACTAAAAAGAAGATAATATAAGATTTCACTAGAGGCTTGTGATATCGCTTTTACTACCAGTTTAGATAAATTATAACTTTGAGTTGTTTTCATGAGGTGTTCATTTAAAATCTAGAATAGATTATTTTACTAGAAGTGTTTGAGACATTGTGGTCTTATCTTGGGCAGAGGGACACACAAAGATTGTATAGCCTCCAGTGGAGACTATTATCATCATAAATTCAACATTATTTTAACAGAGGATTGTAAGTTTTTGCTAATTTTGTGATATAATGTTTGACGCGATGTCGTAACTAATTTTATTTTAGACATCTACTTCTAATTGTCAACATATTAATTGTAAAGGTATTTACGCCAGTCTTTCCAATCTTAGTGAGAATTGTGAGTAAGACATTTCCACCACTGTATTCTTTCATAGGAGAAAAACAATTCGTATTCACAAATATTCCCCAAGAAGAAACTCACCAAGCATGTGAGATGACATTGCTTCTCTCACATTTGCCCCATCCAAAATTACGTTTCCACTTGATGAAAACGAAAATTTTATTCACATTCCATGTTTGGTTTTTTCTCACTACTCATACTTCACTCCTGCCTTGTTTTTCATGCCTTCCGAGAAACTGATATGAATAAGCGTTCTCACATTTTTCCCCCTTATGTTCGTTCTCACTTGTCAGGGGAAGTGTTTCACGCTAACAATCACGTGGTGAGATATTTTGTTTCACACCTTAACATACTAGGGATGAGGTGAGTTTTCTACGCGTATCAAACATGTTTTGTAACGCTACCTGATGAGATATGTACCCGTTTTATTTCATCTCACTTTTCTCCATGCTATTTGAGGGGAAATCTCACGCTAAATGTAAAAAGACTCAGCACTAGGAAAAACTCACCAGTTGCACTATGAGTTGAAGTCCTATGGTTCTACGTGAGTTAAACGCCTCGCAATGGCAGTCTGAAATAAACACTCTGGTTCTACACATACTAATGCACGCGATATAAAATAAACATAAAAATCAATTCGCAGCATCCCGCCTGAGAGATTGTTTGTGAACCCAAGAGAAATGTTCGGTTTCGGAAGAGAACGGATTCCGGTAACTCAAAGCGTGGTAGCTCACGAACCGAATCTAAACAAAACAGTATACAACTCCCAAATCCGATTGTGAACTGTCACGCAAAACTGGGGATCGCCTGTCTACGCGAACCATCGACGTTTGCAACGCAGTCAGTCACTCGCGGATATTACACGCGACAGGATTCGAGTGTTTCGTGCAGTTTCGTGTAGTTCGTACAACTTCGTTTGCCGATGCAAAGGATGTAGTTTCGAAAGTGAACTACAACAGTCACGACTAATCTTGTGTGTTGCGTCAACACATTCAACAAAGTACTAGGTATGACGGTTGGGAACAAAATAAAACCGTCATCAAACGAATATTTCTTAACAAATTGCCGCAGATGTACTTTCGCAGAATTGGCACAATGTTTCTTTAACAAGTGTAGGCATTAAGTGAAATGTGAAAGAGAAAACTGTTGTGTAATTAGTTTAAAATTATTGGTGTGTAAAATAATGTTTGGAGTTTCAGCCAGATCAGTGAGAGTTTGAAACAATCACTAAACTTAAAAAGTACCTTGTTATGAAATCTGTTGTCCAGCTGCAAATATTCTTGGTTGTGTGAAACGTCTTATGATTGCCATCGGCCAACATGACTGAGCAGGATTTGAAATGGAGCTCTCCCTTGAATGGTTTTGTTATCAGTGAGTTGTTTCGAATCATTGCCAATAGTGTGTGAGTGGAAAGATCTGTGTATTTGTGTCACTGTTGTGCGATATAAGAATATGAGCCATAATGTGTGCACTGGTTAGTAGTGTGAGAGAATATTCCATTCCTGGATATAGTTTCGGAACGTGAAAGCCGACATGTTGGCACTTAGTGAGCCTGTGGTTGGCGCAAAATCATACAAAAGTGTAAGAGCAGCAAGTGGTAGTAGTGTGCTAGTGTCAAAACACCATTTAAAAAAACCGTTGCTGTTATGAGAGTTTTAAATTCATTCATTTTTTCCTGTGAACAGCATAAGGCAACATGCTCTAATTAGACCATCGTGCACGTGATTTTACCGGTGTATGTTTTGCACAGCCATTTTGTGTTTTCGTTAATGTTACGTTTGTAATACGATTGCATTGGTGTGTCCCACCCATACTAGTTGCCTTTTTTCTAAGGCTAACCTGCGCAAGCCACTCTTTACTTTACTGTGAATGTTCGGAGTGCTACAGGAAAGGGAAGCGAAATGAAAAATACATCTGCCCGTTTACCGAACTGGGCGAAGCGATCGGTTTGTCCTCGATGTGTCCTTGTCACCGTCCTTCCTGAATACAATCCGCACGCAAGTCCAAGCAAGATTAAATGAAGACAAACCAATGTCAGCGAATAACTGGACTACGGCTCAGCTTTCAAACTGGTGAAATGCAGACGACTAAAGAAGGAGTGAAACGAAAGGACGAAACATCCGCGCACGGTTCCAACCAACAGTGAATGTGTCCTTTGTGCCGGCAGTGATAGCTTTGCTTTGTCTTTTGCATTCTTTTTTTGCTGTACTGTCTGGCTTTTGCTGCTGACAATACCAGTAAAATGCAGAGGCAGGAGCTGACGGTTTGAAGTGGATTTCAATTAACCCGGCTTATGGTTGAGTGATAGGTTTTCCTCGCGAAGGAAGGTTCTGAAAAATTTCGCTGTCAAATGGCTTTTTCGTTGCAAATGGTGAGTATTGGACGTAAAGAAAGAAAAAAAAAATTAAAACCCTAATCCTATCGCCTACCATCCTATCGTTTTTCTATTTAGTCAAAACTTTCTGCAATACGAGTACAAAATCTAATGTAAAAAATCTTTTTTCTTATTCAAATTGAATGTTGTAACTTTATTAGCAAACGAGATTTAAAAAAGTAAATGAACTTAATTGCGAT
>AXCM01008444.1:0-13143 GCA_000473375.1 Anopheles culicifacies | reverse complement strand
ATTTAAGCTAAACGAACTACACTTTGAAAGCTCGTGCAATAAGTTCCAAGAAAGCGAAACAAACACATGCTCGCTTTAAGCTTTACTTGAAGCTTTAAAAGCATCGCGTGGGAAAAAGCTTTTAAAAAGCTTTATGCAGTCGTGCGCTTTTCGGGTACATTGTACGTTGATAATTATAACTAGTGTTATATTAATTGCTTCCATAATCGTTGTTACAACTGATTTTTAAAATTATGTAATTAACTTACTTGAAAGGTCATTTCAGAGGGTAAAAGTGATGATTAGATACAAGCAAGGGTTGAGCTTTTCTATGAACGAAAGCTCCGCCTACAATCGTGGGCTTCGGTAGCGTGTTGTTCAAGGCAAACCAGTCGGTTGGGTGTGTGTTTGCGGGTGCAGGGTAATCAACGTGATTTTGTTTGTGATGCATTCCGTGCGCTATGCATCGTCGCGGGTGGTAATTTGTATTTTGTGTTAATACACTTTTTTGTGTACCTCATCCAAAGCGTGTGATTAATGCTTAGCGTAGCCCGTGAGAGAGAGAGAGAGGTTAAAGCTTCTCGCACTTCCGGACACACGGACATGAGTGGCAGCTTATGAAGTGTTGCACTGGAGTACCCTTTGCGAGCGTCTTCAGATGCTGCTAATAGCCGGTTAACACCCCATCCCCCCATGGGGCCACGCGGTGTACGCGGCCGCGAACACTTTCATACCGACGTCAAACGGCACGACACTCACCGTGGTGGTTGGCGTGGGGCCTGCTTGGTGGTACCCATCCCCGACGATTAAACCACGCTGGCGCGCTTCTTTCACGTTTGATCCGTTCTGTTTCGCTTCCTAATCGTCGTCGGCTTCGCGTCGCGAATATTAATGCCATCGATCAGTGCGCGGGAGGGCGAACGGCAAAAAAAAATGAAGGCATGGCGGGGAGGCCATGGTGCTATCGATCAAAGCAAAGATAATAACAATATTATGTGCATAAACACAAATCACATCCCGGTAGAAGTGTAAGAGAGAGAGAGAGAGGAGGGTGAAAAAAAAACAGCGAAATAAAACAAAACATCCTAACACACACGCGTGATGACGCTCGTGCATACCGGTGCGGTGACAAGAAGTTACACGATGGACAGTTGAATGGTCATAATATGCAAATCGGGCCAATCGATATGGAGATAAAGGACAGGGAAAAGTACTTAATGAGGAAAGCATTAATAAATGTTGAAAAAAAAAACTCAATAATGCACATTTGCGTAAACGGGTTGTTCTCCTGGAAAGTGGGAAAGATAGTAAATAAGGAAGAATTGTGCTTTTATGACCATTCTGCTAGAGTCTAAAGAGTAAGTAAGTTGAAAGGTTTTTATTGGTAATAAATGATGATTTTGAATGTTTTAAGCTTATTTTTAATATAAGAAATATTAATGATTGCTCCAAGTATAACTGATTGCATATCTTTAGGCGATTACTGAAGAATATAATTTACTTTTTTGTATACAAATTAATTCTATTGCTGTTTATTTTTCGAAAATGATTTTATGCTTTTGTTTAGACTTTCTTACTGTCTTAATAGTTATTTAATAATGAATGATTTATATAGCTTTGTTAGGGCGACGCAAATGTCTCAGGAATGTGTGGTAAAAACCATTTTCCAACGCCAGTTTTCCACAAATGCCTCAAACGCTTTGCTTTCAACGTGTATCTTTGGTTTGAGCTATGGGAGGCCTTCAAAATGCTTGGTCGGATTCGTAGGATGTTCACCGATCCAGTATGCCACAAATCCCATTACGGTAGCTTTGTGAGCTCCACTCTGGAATATGCCAGGCTATGTAAGTGTACTTTGGACAAGAATAGTGCGCTCCCTCTTTATCATATTCGATGCCAAATGGTAGAACTTAATACTCTTAACAGCAGATGTGTTATATCCAGTGGCGTATTAGCCTATGGACAGAGTTAGCGGCTGCCAGGGGCCTCGTCGTTCAGCGGGGACTTCCTTCCAGTTTTTAATCAAGAACTAAGGAGTCTTAATGTTGGGGACCCCCAAAGTGCTTGATCCGCAGTTGGTTGTATCCCACCACTTACTCCGTATTTCCTTTTTTGAGCTTCTTCAATCCCTTCGATCTCGTGACCTTTTAATTAGTCCAATATCTTGTTAGTTTCCTTCCACTAGTTAGCTTCACGTGCTTAGCTCTAAGGCAGACAACTCACACAACTAATGGTAAACAAGTAAGAGAAATAGTGAAAATCTTTCCCAAAATCTCAACTGCGTGTGTTACAAGGGATCAACACCGTTGCCGATATTACAGGAATAGCGGTTTACCTTGTTCGCTTGAAGAAAAGACAGACAATCCATCAGTGCGATGCGACCTTGCCATTAAGCTCGATCATCATCAATAAAGCTCAACGTGATTAATCGATCATCGTTTAGATGCGACAGCACAAACCAAAACAAAAACAACACTTTTGTCCGGCCGTTCGCGACACATCTGCCACAGTGTGCGAAACAACATGGCAACTGGCCGGTGAACTAAACGTGAACGGGTCACATCTATTACTTGCTTGCGTATTCCGTGAGCAGCGCGTTAGCCTATCAATGTCGAGTGTATGTGTCGACGCGGCTAATGGTGGCCGATGGCGGGTGATGATGGTTTGTAAAACATACCGTTTACCGATCCGCTCGATTCTCAACCGCCCCCTTCCCACCCCTTTTCCGATTAGGGGTGTTTGTTTGGAGGGAACGTTTGGTTTCCATCCATCTTCTTCTAAACGGGGTGTTCTATCCAGAATGATTTGAAGGAAAGAAAAGAAGAAGCACGTCTGAAGATCTCAACACGGGGAGCACTTGTTACAGATGTGTGAACAATTGTGGCGTGTTGTTTTATTAGTTTCCGACGTAATGTTTGCTTGCACAGGCAAGGTATATTAAGGAAATGATCAAACAAATCGGAATCTTCTTCGTGATTGATCGCTGCTAGCTGCTGCTGCTGCTGCTGCATAGCAATGCAGAAAGACTTCAATGCTCGCACAAGCGAAGAACCCTCCCCCGTGAGCTTGTTAGCAAGAATACGAAAGAACGGTCACGAACCTTACCACCGACATGTTGCATTTATTCGTTTCGGTGAGGAGCGACGCTTAATGCTAACCACCGCTAATTGCCTTGTGGATGTTTCCTACCAAGCTTATTAAGGTGTAGTAGAAAGAAACCGTATTCTTGTGAACTGAACCGTTGCCATGTGAGATAGGACTGGACTGTGTTTACTTTCACTGCGCCGCCAGCCAGAGAGGGCAAGAGGAAAATGAAGCACTCACTTGCAAATGATATCCACTTTCACCATCATCTAACCTCTCAATGTCGATCGTACCGTGCGCTGGTGCGTGACTACCAAGTTCGGGTGTGTAATAACCGCACGGTGCAACATCTCATCGTATTGGGTGTACCGTGTACTATCGAGCCCTTCCACGTGCTCTACAGCCTCCTCAAGACACTACCATCTTGAGGTTTACGTTTTACGTTACAAGTGCTTGACTTAGAATCTTCCTTTTGCGAGTAATTCTAGTCACGGAATGTCGTAAAACAAAAAAAAAAAGACAACACAAAAACCACAGCAAAGTCTATCTTGCACCAGGAAGCCATCGGCACTAGCAACCTGAAGGCTCACAGTTTGGTGTTGTTTTTGTATTATTTATTCCCTACTGGTGACAGTAGATGTAGAATAGCAAATAGAGCTAACCGTGCGGTGGTAAGGGTACGCCACCATGCACCGATGATGAGCGTGACCACACACCGCGTACGCTCCGGCAGCTCAGTACGTAACGAGCCGTCGTGCGAGCAGGTAGGTGTCACCACCAAGCAACACACTGGAACACGCTGCGGCAATGGACACGCGAAGTGTACGTACGGTGGCTGCGCTGGGTTTGCTGGCGCTGTGCCTATCCGGCACCATCGCTCAACCACCATCAATCACCGCACACGAGCTGATACTGGAGCGGATCGAATCCGTGCTGGAACACGCACTGCCGACCGGTGCCTGTCGGCTGGATGTCAACCGTACGCTGGAAGCTGCACGCAACCGTGAAACGTGGGCCGTGACAAGTGAGTGATAGTGTTTCTATGCTGCGCTATGTTTTGGGATAAGGAGCTGACTCGTGAAGTGAATGGTGTGCGGGGTTCGGATGTTTTCCTTCAGAATTGGAATTTATGGATCTGGAGGGGAACTGGAATGTGGATGGAATTAGTGTTGTAAGCTCTCTGTGTATCAGATATGGTTTATTATTGGATCAGTTTCATAGGTTAATGGTAATAGATCTTAGATTGCTCGTTGTACAGAAGGTCAATTTTAGGAGCTTTAAAAGAAGGAAACAAAAATGGCTGAAACCTTCAATCGATACCAACTATTGGAATTGTCCCAATATGAAAATGAAGGCATTACATCAGTGAGTGTTATTGTTTTATAACAAATGGTATGTTAATTTTTTTAATAAAAAACAATTATCAATCCTCCAGTTAAGTTCCACTAAGGCGCTTCATAGCCTTCTGTTTCGTAAATGATTAATATAAAAGTTTTAAATTTTATTTAAATTGCTGTTCCAACCCAGCATATCCAAAATAATTAGGAGCTTTTAGTAATTTGGAAAGCATTGGAAGAAAAAAAATGCATAACGTTTTTAAAACATCAGCTGGATCATTCAAACTGAGTTTGCTTGATTAATATGCAATATTTCGGGAAACTATAAACTAATGGTACAATTCTAATCTAATTTTAAAATTAAATGGAACAAACACCTTCGAGTGGGCGCTGGATTTAAAAACAAAATGGAAACCTTTGCTTCGTTCTATCTCAGTTTACAAATCATTTTCCAAAACTAATATTAAGTAGGTAAAATGAAACATCGCCGTTTAGCTGAGTTACCAGATATGCTTTAGCTTTCTGCTTGGTTTAAAAGCAAGGTCAGAGCTAACCGTAAGCTGAGCTGATTTTATGATGAAAAAGTGAAACATAACGCGGCAACATAATACGTAACATGAAATCATAATTATCATAATTATGTTTAACATAAATTTTGATTTCACTCTCGTTCAATCGCTCTCCCTCTTTGTCAATCTCTCTCTGAAAGCTTTAGTTGTTTGTCGTGAAGGAGGTATATTTTTTTTGTGTTTGAATTTCATGCTCTATTGATTTTATTTTCTTCCGGTTGGATAATACTTGGGCAGCGTTTATCTTTTATTTATAGTTTCAACTAGTTTTCGTTTTCTTTGCACTTTAATGCCGTAAAGGTATCTTTTTAAATTTAATGCAAGTGGTCCAAAGATAGGTCTAAACTGCTTCTTAATTTATTTCGAACGTTCACGCACGAGCATTAGATGAAACAGAAGCAATTGATTACATCCGGTAGCTAGAGTAACACCCGCACAAACTCCGTAGCATACAGCATTGCAAGGTAACTCAATTTTGCTCAATCAACACGATCCGTTCCAACGCCTGCAGGTGGCGAAATGCTTGCCAAGGTGTGTGGTTAGGGTGGCTTGCCGTTTGGAAAAAGGACCACATCCGCAGATTGGTTTGGAAAGTGGAATAAACAGCCACCCGGCGGTGTATGATTATGGGTGCCCGGTACATTCGGGCCATGGCCAAGAACGTGAGCGCATTGACCAGTGCGAGCAAGCGACGAACCCCGTTCTAATGCTGCGGCACGATTTGACGCAAGCGGGTTAGAATGTAGCACGAATCAAACTCGCCCGCGATCGATCGGTACTGGTCCGTGTGCGCGCACTCGCAAATTAATAATGGCGCGTGTAATTATTCACGTGAAAGGTTACATTTTTCCGCCCGACCGGTTCTGGAAGATGTACGATGGGGTGCGTTATACTCCGCTTGCTCGGAACGTTGGGAGGGCGAAATTCTTCGACAAAGCAGGCAGCAAACAGTATCCCGGCAGCATCCCCGGCATGGTTGGTGACGTCCAACGGCAGTGGCATTTCCAAACACCGCACAGTGACTACTGTCGATTTATGTTTTATTTATAACTGCTGCTTCATGATATTTGTTTTGCTTGGGCTATGCTCTTGAACCTGTCATAAATGTTAAGCGCGTACCGTTCGATGGTGGTGCTGAGTCGAAAGAAAACAACACCTTCCCTCCCAAAAAAAAAACAAAACAAAAAGAAAACTAAATAAATGGCCCTTGAAATGATACGAAGTGTGAGAAAGAGCACCGTGACAAACGATTACCGTCACACGAAATATTTAAATGTGCCGCATCATCCATGTGGCCTGTACATCCGGTGGCGGTGTTTATCTGCAGGCGTGTACGAACAACACCAGCCAGCCAGCTTAGTTTCGTGTGATTGGTGATTAATAATGATGGGGTTTCGCTTTAATAGACCGGTTACACTTGACCCTGTGAGCCATAGCTTTTGCCCTGGTTTTAGGCATTTAATTCTCTCTCTCTCTCTCTCTCTCTCTCAATGTGTGTGTGTGTGTCCTTGTCGTTTCAGTGTTGGATGCAACAGTAAAGTTTCCGGACGCGATCGAGCTCGGTGCAAGCGATCATCTCGGTAGCTACGATGAGTGTCTGGACATTAGGCCGGTGAGTGATCGCCCGATCGTACGAGCGCAGTACTGTTTGGCACGCGTCTCCATGGCCGGGTTCCGAGTGCGACCATCACTGGGCCGTAACGATAGTGCGAGCAACGATGCGCGGGTACGCTGGGGCGTCTGTGTACCGGCTGGCTGTAGTGAGCAGGACGTGGGACGACTGCTCTCCAGTGTGAGCGGGTACGAGGTGTACACCACGTCCTGCCAGCAACGTTCGGCTCCAGCCGCGAACGGGTACGATCGTATGCAGATTTTCAGTGCGTGCGTACTGCTCGCGTTCGTGTTGATGGTTGTCTTCAGCACACTGTACGGCGCTGGTGGTGGTGTGTACAGATCCAAGAGTGAGTGCGCCGGTGAAAAAACGTCAACCGTAGCGGCTATCGTGCGTGCGTTCTCGGCGGTGGAAAATCTGCGCAAGCTCGCACAGCTGTCAAAGGACGACCACGGACTGGGCTGCATCAATGGTATTAAAGCACTGTCGATGATTTTCATACTCGGTGGCCATGCGCTCGTGTTTATGGCCGGTGGTCCACTGCTAAACCCGGGCTTCTTTCGCGAACAGAGCCGACTCCTGCAGAATGCCTTCCTGCTCAACTCACCGCTCCTGGTGGATACGTTTCTGCTGCTGAGCGGGTTTCTGTTCGCGCGCCTACTACTGCTCGAGCTGGACAAACGCAAGGGTCGGCTGAACTTTGGTCTTCTGTACGTGTTCCGGTACATTCGGCTAACGCCGGCCTATCTGGCGGTTATCGCCCTGTACGCTACCTGGTTGCCACGGTTGGGCGAGGGACCATTGTGGCAGGAGCGGATCGAGTTAGAGCAGGAGCGGTGCCAGCGGAGCTGGTGGCTTAACATACTGTACGTGAACAACTACTTCGGCACGGACCGTGTGTGCATGTTTCAGTCGTGGTATCTTGCCACCGACACGCAGCTGTTTGTGTTGGCTCCGCTGCTACTATATCCGATGTGGCGGTACGGCCATCGGGTCGCTTTATGGTTGCTCGGAACCGTTACCGGTATTTCCATATTGGTACCATTCTTCGTCACATACATTCGGCAGCTCGATCCAACGTTCATGATCTTTACCACGTAAGTACAGTTCGATTCGCCTGAAGGTATGCAATCGACATTGCTAACAAACCTTATAAACCTCAGTTTGATTGCAATGAATGCGTGAATTTAAGAAAATAATGTGCAATACAAAGTCAAGAAAACCTTATATAAATCCTAATCGTGCTAAAGTTTTCGAAACAAACAAATGTTAATTGCATACTTTTAGGCGCATTAGCTCATTTTACGACAATTTCTTTCATACGTTTCTTCAACGCGACATACAGTGAGGTGAGTGATCTGCAGGCGAACGATTACTTCGTTAACGTGTACGGTAAAACGCATCTGCGTGCGACTGCCTACCTGTTTGGACTTCTGGTTGGCTATCTGGTGCATTGGATGCAGCTCAAAAAGTAAGCACTAGGCAATGTTTAGCCCTCGGGTGGAAACTTCACTAGACGATCGTTTTTCTTAATCATATTTTCCAGTGTGCGTATTGGGCGTCGATTGCTGGCGGTGTGCTGGATCTTATCTACTGCGTGCGGGTGTTCGGCCATGTTTGCGCTGACCGCGTTCTACACCCGGCTCGGTACGGGGAATTATCTGTACAACGCACTGTATGCTGGCCTGCATCGCTTTGGGTGGAGCCTGTCGAATGGGTGGCTCGTGTTGGCGTGCGTCACCGGTCATGGCCGTACACTGAAGCGATTCCTTTCCTGGCGTGCGTTTGTACCGCTCAGCCGGTTAACGTACTGTGCGTACCTGACGAATGGGTTGGTGGAGCTGTACCTGTCCGCCACTCGCCGAACACCGCTCTACGCGAGCATCCCTACACTGGTAAGTGTGACGAAGAAATTTGGAGTAATTTCGGAAAATAATTTTCATTTTGTTTCTCCCACCCTTCAAGACTGCCGAGTCCATCTCGCACATGATACTAACGTTTCTGCTGGCCCTGCTACTCTGTCTAATGTTCGAATCACCCATCCATGGGCTAGAGAAGATATTGCTGAGCCGGTTCCGACCAGCACCACCGAGTACGATTGCCCGGGAGCCTGAAGCAAACAGTCTCAGCACGAACAACACACACAGCACATCGGAGGAGGCATAGTAATGCGCGCTAACGCATTCGGGTGACAGAAAGCATTTGTAAATACGTTACATTAAGGGTTACACACCTGCATACACACAGCATAGGGTTACAAATAAACGTAAGCAGCTAAGGTTTAAGAAGGTCGTTATTTATATAGGGACGAGTTTACAATCATCTGCTACAACGTGTTGGCACGCTCGCACACACTCACACTAGAACCGGGACCAGCTGGCGGGACCGTTCGTCGTTGGCCTCCGCTTGACTTCCTTCTCTTCGTCGATCTCTTCCTCTTCCTCCTCCTCTTCTTCCTCTTCTTCCTCTTCCTCCTCTTCTTCCTCTTCGATTTCTTCCTCCGGTGCGGGTACTGTCGGTGCGGCACATTCATCCGCATCCTTCTCCGGTCGTTCATCCTTCACGGTCGTGTCTTTGCTCTCCTCAGCCCAAAAGTCTTCATCTGGCGTGCTGGAACTCTCGTTAGCGATGTCCGTGGTACGCTTCCGCAGCCATAGTCCACCATCTTCGTCGTCCTGATCATCAAATGGGCTGACAAAATCGGTTTGTTCCGCCGTGGGTTCTTCCGCCGGTTCCGGTTCACTTTCGGGGACGGGTTTCTCGTCCAACGGTGCGGTCGGTGTGTCGGTAGGTTCCGTTGCGCTTGCCGTTGGTGTTTCCGGTGGTACTTCAAGCCGATCAAACACACCCGTTTGGTCGAGCAGCCGTTTGACGTTTTGGATCGGTAAATCGAAGAGAAGCGTCAGGATGAGGGATGCGCCAAGCGCTAGACACACCTCGGTGCGGTTGACGTACCCGGTGAAGCTAAACACCTCACTGCCCCGGGTCGAACCGGCGAAGTAGAAAAACACCAAAAACTGTACCAAAGTGAGCGAGTAGGTGAGACGGCCGAGACCCACCAGGGGTCGGGAGCTGAGCACGCGGTTCAGCAAGCTCTCCGGCACCGTCACGCAGTAGTAGATGATCCAGCAGAGTCCGAGCGACCAGGAGAGGGGCGCGAGGGCGGCAAACTGGGCCGCATCACCCGGCTCGTACCGGAAGTCCTTCCGGACAATGTCGAGCGGGAAGCACACGCACCAGAGCAGTGCGATGGCAGCCCCACACCAGCCGGCGTACTGTACACCACGCTCCTGACGCGGTCGACCGGTTTCCTGCAGCAGATAGCCGAGCCCGAACCCGGCCAGATAGGGCGTCAGCCGGTGCAGTGTCTCGGCGAACGAAAGGTTCAGTGTGCGGTAGAGCTGTGTGAGTCGCACACCATGGAACACGTACGGTGTTAGCCGATCCTCCGTGGTGGAGGCGAACCGAATCGCCGTGGAGAGAGCACTCAGCAGGACGTACGCTGCTGTACCGTAGAACGGGCTGCGTACCAACACGATCATCAGAAAGGGTGCCAGTACGCTCAGTTGCATCTCAATCGCCAACTGGAAGGTGTGAGGAGCACACTGCAAAACAAAACCAGAGCGTTAGTGGTGGTGTGGTGAAGCGAGTGGCGATCGAATACCGACAGTCTCCTCAATCGGGTACCAGTTGTGCATGAAGAGCAGATTGCTAAGGTAGCCATGTTTGCAGAGGTTCGCATTCTTGGTCACCACGTCGCCCCACTGCGGTCCACTGCCGAGATGTTCCCACACCCATGCGTAAAACACCAACACCGGCACCAGAGGAAACGCTAGCCTGAAACGAAGAACCGTACCGGATGAGAAGCGATGGGACACACCAAGTAATCGCTCTGACGCTCACCTGAGGTAGCGGCCCGCGATACGTTTAAACCAGGGTACTCGCGCACGTTCACGATACTCTCGCACCATGTGGTACGCAGCGAGAAAGCCACTCACCACGAGAAACACGTCGGCGTACAGCATTAGCAGCCGAACGGCAACACTCCACGGTGCGTTGAAGCTCTCGGTGAACTCGTTCCGGTTGGTGAACGGTTGAAAGCCGAGCGGTACGAGTCGGAGGGCAAGAAACAGTGCACCGCTGGCGAGTGCCTTCAAACCGTGCAGACAGGGCAGATGGTGAACTTCATCGGTACCGGATCCAACCAGCTGGGGTAGTGTTTTCTTCAGCGAGAATGCCATCAGCGTCTGGTGGAAGATGTTGGTGGTCCGACGCTCGGGTGGATCTAGCGGGGAGTCCTGTGTCGAGGGTGGTTCAATCTTGATGAAGATTTCGTAATCGTTGAGTGTGGCTACCAGCGTCACCACCGCCACGAACGTGTAGAAACCACTGTGAAGTTGGTAGAGATAAAACGTGAGACACCTTAATAGTACGGTGTGGAATTGAGAACCTTCCGCGAAGTGGAACTCTACTTACAACACGGCGACCAGTTGCCAGTGATCTTTCAGCAGACGGGACCACGTACGCACTTGGCGTACGTGACAGTTGGCTTCCTCCAGCTCCAGGAACAGCTTGATGCCGGTGGAGTTGTACGGACGCACAAAGTGTTGCACGATACTGCCGGCATCCTCAAACGAGCACGCCGCTGGCAAACAGATGCCCCAGTTGATCGTCGTAAAGCGTGGCAGGAAGTGATCCGGCTGCAAAAGGGTAACGACACCGTACAGATCTCACGCTAGCGAACGTCGCATCATTTCACCATGCGTACTTACGTCGTTGAGCGTACTCTTGACGAAACCACCGCCCTGCAGCAGATGTACCGGGACGCGCAGTTCAGCATCCTCCGCCACCACGTCCACGTGCGCGAGACAGTATTTCCCGCGCAGTCGTACCAGCTCGTCCTCGCGGACGCGCACCCGCGTGGCGATACCGGTGCAGAGATCGAAGTCACCGAGCTGGTTCGCATTGCCCCGGAGTAGGCCGGATGCGAGACGTGCGCTAGCGTCTATCATCTGAAGCGCCCAGAGCCGTTTCCCACGCAGCTGACGCTCGAAGATTTCACCCTGCCGGCGGCACTCCGCACCTTGTACCTGGGAATAGTCCGGCACGAACGAGGGCACCCGGAGCAGCAGCTGCTCAAAGTCTTCCGGCGAGATGGCGATGCGTTGTTTGACAACGCGGGCCGGACCCCGTACACCCGGTGCGGGTTGCCGCGGACGCTTCGGACCATTGTCGATCGGTGACTCGGCCGGTAGATCTTCCGCACTGAAGAGTGAAGCGATTGGGCTGTGGTTTAGCAGCTGCACCAGCTTCGAATCGGTTGGCCCTTTGGTGGGTGCTTTTTTCCGTTTGCTACGCTCGTTGCTGTCGTCGTCATCGTCATCATCGGCATAGGAACCGATGGGACGGAAGCGAATCTCCTCGTTCGAATCACCGCCCTCGGCAGACTGCAGCCAACCGGTGAGCAGGTTAATGATTGGGTTTTCCTTCTCTTTCGGCTCATCGTCACGGGGCGCAACTTCACCGTCCCGGGACGTCAGCGATTGGAGCCATCGTACGAATCCTCCCTCCTCTGGTGGATCGCTCTGTTCGCCTTCCTTGCCCGCTGTTGGCTGTACGACTGACTCAAACACACGCTTCAATTCATCCAGCCAGCTAGCGTCGTCTTCGTCATTGGTTTTCTGCTTCTGATCGGGTTCTTCCTTTTTCACGCTCTTTCGGGCTTGCGTTACCTTTGTCTGTTTCCTCCTTTCGTTCACATTCGCGGAGGGTTTTCGTACATTTTTTAAGTTATCATCATCATCATCCTCGTCGTCGTCGTCGTCGTCGTCGTCATCGTTACCGGCATCATCATCTCCTGTGGTTGATTTCGCGCCAACTTCATCGTCACCCTTTCGCTGTTTCGTACCAAGCAAACCGAACAGATTAAAAATAGACCTCGGTTCGGCTTCGTCTTCTTGCTCGTCATCATCGACGTCAGCTGCGTCGTGGTCCATCACTTTCCGTCTGCTGTCGGCTGGCTGGTGCCGTTTGTCACGACTTTTCACACCGTGCCGGGCCCGCAGCAGTCGCTCCTGGGTGGCTCGACGGATGGCGGCCTGTTCCTCAGCTTCTGCGTCCTCCTCATCGTCTTCCTCCTCGTCCGCTTCCTCCTCGTCCTCATCGTCTGTGTCGTCGCGCACTGACCATGGCTTACGGGTCACACTGCTCCACGGAGCGTTACCTCTCGTGCGGGATACATCACGTCGCCTCAGCAACACCAGTCCCTCATCCTGGCCATGTTCGCGCAGCCGGAACCCGTCCGCATCGCCCACAACCAGTGCTACGACCAGCAGACAGAGGAGTCCGGCCGCAACCAACCGCACACGGAGCATCGTCGTCGCGCTGTACTGTGGCTTCCTTTTCTCCGGTCACTGTAGACTAGCTGGCGCTAAAGAAACACTGCACGTCGTCACACTTGTCCAACACCATGTCCTTGTACACCACCACCACCACCTTCACCATTCGCTTCGTGTTTGATCGTTGCTTGCTGATCGTTGTTCGTTTTGATCTGTTGCTCGCT
>KI424849.1:5302-18303 GCA_000473375.1 Anopheles culicifacies | reverse complement strand
AATCTCTCAAGAATGAGTCAAAAATTCAAACCATCATCACCACCGAAGACACCAGCGGAGTCATTGTAATGACTAGATGTATAAGATTTTTGATTTCTAAAAAGAATAAGATTCGTCAATCTTTGATGGGTCGATCAACTCATCTAAATGAACCCAGTCGACCACATTAGGCAAAAGTCCCTTTAAACCATTTAGATAGATAGGTAAGCTTGGTAGGCAACATGCAGTGGAGTGACAGTGTAGATGCATCCGCTATAAAATAAGGCTGAGATAATTAAAACGATAGCCATCGATCACAAGCAGCTTAGATGATTTCTGCAGCAAGCAAAAATCGCCAAATTACAACATTCGTACACAAAAGGTGCAAATTGCACCAAAAAGAGAGTAATTTATCGATACCTATTGGAAAATGGTGGAACACCTTCAGAACATATCACAATGTATGCCAATCTGCTTTCCCTTGTTTTGTGTAACTCTTCCTAAAATCGTTGTATTTCCTCCACTTGAAATTTTTATTCAAAGTTATGCCCAACTATTTAATATTTACATTCACATAAATCTACAATCCTTGCGTTCTCCAACAATTGGAAAATCAAAAATTTTAAAGGTGAGTTATTGTGTTTGATTCAAGTTTTATCTTATGTTTGTGGTTTTTGCTTTTGAAACATTATCTTTATTTAAGGTAGAGACGTTTCATTAAATAAACTTTCATTGATCTCAAAATTAATGAACGCTAACGAAGGAATTTCATATTTTATTTATCAATTTAAAAACATTGCAGTGATCATAACACTAAATAATTTAATAAGATCCTAACACAATTTCACTTGAATTAACCATTTTTTGGGTACAAGGCTTTCCAAACTGAACGTACGCAATTGAAGTTCAAATTGATGTTCGATGGCTATTTTGCAATTATTTGTATTCAATTGTCGCAACTAAGTTTTTTAAATAAAATTAATCTAAAATCGAATTATGAAACAGTTTCATTTTACTTAAACTGTCACGTATTTTTCGTAAAACCATTTTAACCGCCATGAGTTTGTTTCAACCTGGCTCGTATCGTGACGAACTACCCTCATAATCAACATTTACTCACATCCGTACTTACAAAAGGCGTGATCGTGAACGGAAGAAAGTAAAGCGTGAAGCAGAATGGGCCAGAATAAACAGTACCAGACAGAGTGGTAGGCCTCCCTCTAGAGCAAACAATAACAGGAAATGAGTCGAAATTTAGAACATGCAGAGAGACATGATCGTGCTTCAAGACGACAAAGAGTTATGCATTACAGTGTGTCTAAGAAGAAAAAAATCATGAAGTTCACTACAATAAAATGTCTTAAACATAAATAAATAAAATTTAATTGTGGTATAAAGAACATAAAAGTAATTATACTAAACTTTAACATAAAGGTTATTTATTTAGCTCTGTACTGCAGCGTATTCTTTTTTCAACAACAATCTGAAAACTGATACTGACTGTACAGTCTATCTATAGTCTTTGGGCTAGAACATCATGCCACCGGAAATGGATCTACTCGCGCCATCATCCGCGTCAGCATATTCGTGGAAAACCTCAGAACGAGTTCATGACGGGAATGTAGTACCGTCACACATCGATCACGAAATTGACAGGATGGGTGCGTTTCTGCGCCCAGCTAAATCCGGCCGTAAGTAAACGTGGCGTCCAGCTGTACCTTGTCACCTCATTAGCCTGGGTAAGAAACAGTAGAACGCGCTTAACGCACAACCCCTTTTGACAGAACGGTGATGAGAATGAGGTTGGCAGAAAATGCACCAATGCGGCATCAATTACGATCGTGCTAAAACGATCGTGATTTTGTGGTGCCAGTGTGATTTTTTTGTATTCTTCAGAAGTCTCCATCATGCTGGAAGATGGGGGCTAGCCATAGAACATTGGATTCGATTCACAGCTTCATCAAACCGGACGTGGTCGCGTTAACTTGGTGTGCAAAATCTAGAAAATTTCCTATCGAATGGAAAAAAACTAAACCTTCTACTGTAACTGCTTCTCCTCGAGGAAGAGCCTAACGGAATGGAGCTCAACAATTTTATCAGCTTAATTGGAAATGGTCATTGCTGGCTGGGTTGTATCCTCACCCACTTCCACCTCACGACCACGGTGAGGCACGACGAAACTAACTGTCTCATTTTGTCAAATTAAAATTCTACCACACACACACCCACCCTCCCCGATTCACCCAGACATTCATCTTCAAACATTCGACATGAGATTGGTGTTTCCGCTGCATGCTTTTAGGTTCAGTTGGGGTTTTTTTTTTTTTTTTTTGGGAGTAACGTTTAAAATTCACACCAACCACACCGCGAGAGTTCGGTTTAATGAACCGCGGACACTTTGGTCGCGAGACAGAAAAAAGGGTCTCCCCCATTACAGCGACCACGGGAGGACGCCCAAGGTTTGAATGCTAATGAAACCGGAAAAATGGGAAACTAACAAAATTATCCATTTCTTCGCGGTTCCTCACACACGAACAAGTGGTCGGGAGTGAAGGAGTATCGACGCGGTTCCATTCCCATTGCTTCGTGTGGTTGCTTCTCGTTTTGTTTTTTGGGAAGATTTAAAACAAAACGAAAAAAAAAACCAACCGCACGGGGGAAGGGCGCGAGAAAAACATCGATTTTCCACGCGCGCCACGTAAGATTGTGGCCGGAAAAAGCGGAACGCGGGCGTCCAGGGACGGGGTGTGATTTGAGCCGGCACTGTCGAAGTCGGTACAGAAATGTCATGTTCTACAAATCGCGCCACCGTTTTACTCTCACCCACTGCTTCCGTACTCCAGTGCAGCCAGTGCGAGCGATTGGGCGAACAAATAGCGCATGTAAATTGCACCCGCGAGAGCACAAGCGTTTGGCGCGGAGTTATGCTTCCGAAGACGATCGGGTGATTTTTTTATCGCGCCCAAAGAGCAGAACGTGGCGTGGAAAAATCGAAACGAAAGACAACTGCTTCTGTCAGCTAATTATAGAATTAATTAGATGCCAACCACCACTTCTCTCCAGCCCGGGGAGGGGGCGGTTCGGGAATGCAATCGGCAAACCGATCCGGGCGCCTCTGTCCGGAAAGAAAACGAATGTTTTCCACCCACGTGGCGGTGCTTGGGAAGAAGGCAAAAGGTAGAATAGATTGGTTTTGTTTCCGTCAACTGAGCGTGTTAAATTTCGGAGCGTGTTCAGGATCAGGAGTGGAGGACAAAATGTGGAACTTGATGCAAACTCGTGGCACAGGTAATTACCGTTGATTTGAGTAGATGTACGGTACAAGAAGATGCATGACTCTGGAGACAATCTTTGATAATTTTACATGAATGAGGTGCAAGATATTGACAATTCGAGTTCTTGTTTAACTTGCGGTTTTAGGTAAGGTGAAGAATACAATAAATGGATCACCTGAAATTACTAATTATTTTCAAACGAGCAGTCAAAATACTTGGCATGAATGAGTTGATACTGGGATCTGGTACATCTGAATGGTTGAATAAAAGGAGGGCTTTTTAGTCCACAATGATTCTATTAATCTCGAGAATATTGTGGCTTCTCCATAGTCCTTGATAATAATAATCACTTGAGCACCTTCCCCTCAGTAAGTGTTGGCAATATTCGATGAGTCTAGAGAATGAGTCTAGATAATTAATGATTCTTCAAGGATTCATGACTTGTTTGGGATTCATAATTCTTTGAGGATTCATTAATCGTATGCGAGTCGATTCATGATTAAAATCACTCTTCAGTGGAGATTCATATGAATCACACTTATGAAATAATGTTCAACCAATCACCTCATTTTGGTGAACTGAGTTGAGTGAATTCCTCGGTTGAGAGAGAGGAGCTCATTAGATCAGGTGATTCTACCACAATGATTGGGTGCAAAGTCATGAGGCTTTTTCAGAAGAGGCTTAGCCGTAAACTGCTTCATTTGAAAGAGGCTCAATTGCGAGATGTCTCTTTTGAAAGAATCTCAGTCATGAGCTACCTGTTTTTTAAGAGGCTCTTTCATGAGTTAACTTATTTGCTTAACAGTACGAGGTACTTCATCATTTATGATAGAGGGAGAGGCTCTGTCGCTCATTTTAATTAGCTGCCTCAACCGATTAATACACCGTGGTATTCTCAAAGCCTTAAGATAAGTTTTCGTCAGCATACGAAAGCGTTCATATCTTAGATGCCTTACAGGATACGGACTAGAATTGTGTGCTAATTTAACTCTTTCCAGAACAAATTACTCTCAAATTCCAAAACTTAAAGACAGGAGTGTTTAAAATGTTAGAAAATCTTAGTAGTCACTAACGTCACTATGAAATGCTGGACAACAACTCATCTGGCGTTTTAGGGCCTGGAAGCTAGACTTCCTTATTTTGCATAACTGAGGAGCTTTAAAGAAGAACTCTTCCTCCGGAGATACAAATCCGGCTAAGATGCGATTCATCAACCTCAGTGTTCTGGACCATAAGTTAAGAGACGATATAATGGGACATCTTCTTCTATAGATCTATTACCTTAAGAGGACTTGTCCTGGTATTTCTGATTTAAGCACCTCTATTTTCTCTGCCATCGAGCTACTCCATTGAAACAGCCTCAAATTGATTCTACCATAAATCTGGGATGCATCTGAGTTCTTCTTATTCTTCAATGGCTCTACAACCTCAAGAGGTCTTGGCCTACCATTTCTGGCTTCCGTGACATGAATGTACCCGTAAGAGGATAAGTCAGTCCTGCGTACGGGGGAGCGGCTCGATTGGGATTCGAACCTCGGTTCTGCCCGTTCGAAGAACGGCGCCACAATCTCCTCGGCCACCGAGCCGCCCAGATGTATCTGAGTCTAAAAAGATGAATACAAAGAAGGTTCTTCAAGAGAACGTGGGCATTATATCAATATGTAGACTATGCTCAAGTCTTACCTAAAATCGCAACATTCAATAAAATCCTCCTAGGGGAAAATGAAGAAATAGAATCTTTTAGCACAATTCAGACTCTTCTTCATATATAAACAAAAAACAATATCTTTAATTTATTTATTTATTATTTTTGAAACGAGTTTTCGATCTTGACTGGAAAACTCTGCTCCAGTTAATAAGACCCAACAGCAAAATCACCTGTTCGTGTCTGTCACCAAATTATACCTCCCACCAGAAGACAAACGATCTCCACTCACGTCCAGCGCTAACAAGCAATCACCGAAAAACCCTCACGATCGTTAACTTTTTAAAATAAAAACAAAACCCCAGTTTTAGCGACCCTTAAAAAGGGTACCTCGCTTAACAAAATCCTGTCATTTTCAATTACACTGATATATATAACAACGTTAAGGAACGCAAGTGGGATCCCCTCGTTGCAAAGATGACGATCGTACCAAATCTGCTTCTGTCTCTTCGTGGGTGCTGCATCTTTACGTCACAGCTGATGTGTTGTGCCGTTTTTTTTTTTGGGTTTCGCCTTCTCCACATGCTTTGCTGAGGGGTTAAGACGTTGATCCAAAAACCATCACTCATCCAATTCCACTCAGTCATCACTCATAGTTGGTGGTGTCATTTCGTTTTGAACGCAACTTCCACCGACTACGGTCGTCACTGGCGTCGTCGTCATCGGTTGCCATCATAAAAGCAAATTAGTTCTAGTTCCATCAGGTCTACATTTTCCAATTTTTTTAGCTTTTTTTTTGCTTTCGAATGCGTGAATCCAAACGTGTGGGTGACACACACTCCCCATTTTCTCCTCCGTCCCGGATATCTTCACGGCCCCAAAAGCAGCAAAACTGATATTTCGAAGACGCGTCCAGGTTGACCGGGATTTTTGGGCTCGATCCACCACACGGACGCGTCGGCTAACGATGGTTTGCCCTCTTTTCTTGCCACGCTCGTTAGGATGGTCCATCGGCACCCCGCTCCAGGTGGTCCGCCGTACGATCGACACACTCGCGCCGACCCGACCACGTCTAAGCGCTGATTGTCCCGTTTGTCGTTTAAATGAAGAAAATTATTTTTATGATACCATTCAGTCGAAACATAAACCCAGAACAGCAAAACAAATGCTTCGGGACGGGTTCCACTAGCGCCGCTTCCCGCGCGTACGGTCGAACTGCACTGAACTGTTGTGAGATTGTTTACTTGCGCCTTGCGCCCCGTTATTATGTTTTCGACCCGTTTCCGTCCGCTTAAGTGACAATTTTCCGAAACCCTTCGCACCGTCGAAAGAGTCGGAAGTTTCACGATTATGGTTCAAGTGTTTCATTTTCTTTTCAAGCTTTTCTTTCTTCATCTTCTTTTCAAACAGTTCAAACCACCGCAACCGCAGCGAGTTGAAGGTGGTTCTTAGCGCTTGCAATTATATTTTTATTTCTCTACTCTACTTTCCTCTTCACTTCCTTTGGGCGGAATTTCGAATGGCCGGCGTACCGTACACATTGCGATCAGAAATTTATTGACTGTCAGCCGAACGACCCTTTGTTATCAGCATCGAAGCAAACGTAATGGACATGGATGGGATTTAGACAAAGTGACCAGCAGCCAGTACAAAAAAAAGGGAAAAATAAACCATGATCATCACCCTTCTGTGGAGTTTAATTTGGAACTTGCATTAGACGTTGCAATTGACATACTTTTCCTTTTACTTTTGTTTTGTGGGGAGTGCTTAATTGACCTGCACACAAATAATTCCAACGGAAGCGAACAGTTACCTGCTCATTACGCCTCCCAACGGGTCAAGGTGTCTTGTTTTTTCCAGAGACCAGGAAAAGAGGTTTTTGGAAATTCTTGAGATGCTTAAGATGCGTAAGGTGTCCAAGGAAATTGCTTCAACACATTAAGCGTGGCAGTTTTGAGTTAAAATATGGCAAGAATTCAGCATCGGTGTGAAGATCTTTGTTTTGTTTCAAGTGTTTTTTTTGTAAGGTGTACTGTATTTGTAATGTCTCACATCGTATCTCAAATCTGCTTATCAAGACGTCCGCAAATTTTCTCTCTTCTAGTGTTGCGCACAACGAATCTAATGTAAAGAGTCATTCAAATGAATCTTTAGTGAAGGATCATTCAATACAATCAATACAATAGTCATGAATCCTCAAAAAGATTCATGATTCTTCAAAGATTCCAGAATCATCAACGATTCTTCTTCCAACTTTTGGTTTGATACTCATTTTACGAAACGCGCAGCTTTATTGCAACAACGCGCAAACAGAAGTAATTAAGACGAATAAGGAATGCGCAAAAACTTTGAGGAATCATGAATCATTGAGGATTCATAAGTCTATGGCGGTTCATGCGTTTCTGTAGAATTATCAGTTATTAAGGATTGATGTGTCAGAATAAAGATTCAGAATCCTTTATACAGATTAAAAATTCATTCAGACACATGAAACTCAATGAATCATGAATCCTCAAAGATACTTAATATTTTGATACTTAATGAACGAAAATCTCAGCTTTATTACAATACTGCGTAAACAGGATTAAGAAAGTCGAGTAAGGAATACAGAAATTCTTTGAGGATTTTAGTGTCGTTTAGGATTCATGAGTCTTCGAGGATTCAGTGTTCTTAGAGGATTCATGAATGTCTTTAGTTTAATTCTCAAAGTTATCCTCAAATATTTAATAAAACAAATTAAAAATGAGTTCGAAACATCTTTCAGATTCATGAATATGAATCATGTCCAAGAAACACTAATAAACTCTTATCAATGTAAGACTTCTTATTGCGAGCTGCTCATAATGTACACACTTTTGAATACTTTCCATATCCGTATTTACACCAACCTCTGCTCTTTGTAACCGGAACTCTCACATTTCAGACGCCCTGTTTTCCGTGGAGGCCCTTCTCCATTACTGATATTTACCTGCGCTAATTTCGCGCGTACTATTCACCCTTACAACCAAAACCCACACCCACTTTTTGGGTGCATTTCAAATGTACCTGCGATTTCAAAAGTACAAAAGAGCCAATTTCAATTCACACCGTTAGTCACGACACTCCGGACCGGGCAAATGTCCCAAACAAACTACATTTGCCCGTACGCGTCTAAATGCTTTGCCCGTGCCTCCAAATAGCTCCGTGTATTTGCTCATCGCGCGTTCAACCGCAAAGACGAGATAAATAGTGACCCCGCCGACCACGGTCTCGACGATGGTACGGAAACTCCAAAGCGCCGTGCCCAAAACTTCCTCAAACAAATTCACGATATGGAAACACTGATGGAAAGTAACAGCAAAGCAAAGGAGGGACGAAAAAAAAGCAAAAAGCACTGAAACATATCACCGTACCGGGCAAAGCTTCACTTAAAGTGTGGTAATGATAAGTATTGAGTCGTGTTTTTCGTTGTTCCGTGTTCGAAACGGCGAGCTCCGTGCCAGCTAATGCGCAATGTCGCGCGTGCATTTTTCTCACGCATCTGTACCGCAAGTATATTGTTGCCGAGGCGGGACGGGGCCGGGATGAGGAAACCCGTACCAGCGTCTTCACTGTCACCCCACACTAATGTCTCTATAAACATTGACAAGCAAAATACATTTAGAATATTTTGTTCCACCGGTTTCGTGTTTCGTCTTCCCAAACACGCTCGTGGAAGTTATTGCGGACCAAACAGTCGCATACTCAATCGTTGAAGATTTATGATGGGAACCTTAGTGTGGGGCGGATCTCGAACGATGTCCGGTCGAGAGTGAAACTCCACCAGCGGGTAAGAAGCGTAGAAATTAGGTCACTTTGAAAGATTGGGCATAGAAATGGAAAATCTGTGCCGTTTAGATCGTAGGAAGTTGAACATCTATTTTAGAGAAATTATTTTACAACTTAAGATTGCTTCAAACAGCTGCGTACATGGCTAAATAGAAAATTGCGTTCAATAAAATTGCTATATCTAAAGCGATTTTAGGCTGGAGTGGGTTTTAAGGTGTTTTCCTAATATTGTTTCGTGTCAAACAAAAAAAATCGATATAAATATGTAAGCTCTCGTCAAAAAGCCATTTAGTGGATATATCTGGTGGCTATTGTCCGCAAGATATCCAGCATACTGTTTGGTAGCGCTTCTGCATTTGTGTTTTAGAGGAAGTGTCTTGCTGTCTTTATTGGTGAGATTATTTTTGATGTATTTTTCCAACATTTTCGACTCTGTTATCTTTCAAAAAAAAACATTAACAACCTTTTTAACATTAGATTGTCAACTTTCTATACTCTTTTACTGCTGAGTGTGCTCAATATTTGGTGCACACATATACTTTCTGTTGGTCGATATTTTTATCACAAACACTATGCTTGAAAAAAAAATGTTTGTAAAGTATGCTTAACAAGTAGCAAGATCATTCGACGATGAGATAAAAAATCTATAAAACCATGAAATAACATTCTGTGTTTATTGCACGAAGTTGTTTAAATATAATTTATTTATTTTATTTAAAATTAATTATGACGGCTTCTCAGCCGTTTTGTCGTGTTTGAAAATCAAAGTGTAACACAACACTAAATATGTTTTTAAATAAAATTACTCAATGTGAAAATGAATATTTTTCGGAAAAGTTCATATAGTTGCTACGACCATAACACAATTGGTTCCTTACTGTAACACTTTATTTTTATTAATTTTATTTAATTCCATTATTACGACCGAAAGCCGTATTATCAGCGCCACATGCGCTGAGTGATAATTACACAAGGAGTTTTCTCCTTGGATTTTGCCCTATAAAACGTTATTTTGTCCGAAAATATATGAAAGAAATTCTGAAAAAGCTTAAAAAGCATTCTAAACAACCCATACCAACATCGGTTCTTCGAGATTTCATCCAAAATTGAAAAAAAAACAAGAGTTCCTTCAATTGAATTTAAAAACTTTTAAATACTTTAAGTACTTTCAAATATTTAACAAACTTTAACACAAAATATCATAAAATGTGAACGAGTATCTCTTTACAGGGTATCGAATTATCTTCTTCTGCTTCTGTGGCTCTTCAACCTGGAGAGGCCGTGGCCTGCCCGTTCGAAGATCGGCGCTCCTATCACCTCAGCCAACGAGCTGCTTCAAGCTAATACCTCTTCAGCTACAAATTACAGTTCTTATTTACTGTATGCAAAAGCATTGTCATAAAAAAAATTGAGGGATCTATAGAAAATGATATTATTAATATCAGCCTTCAAGCCGAGAGGTGATGATTTGAAAATTATTATGTTTAATAAACTTTGCTATTGCATTGAATTCATTGTGTAGCAAAACGGCCTAGCCGTTCCTCGTGAATAAAAAAATCCAAATAAAAATAATATGTTGTGTGATTTTTATTATAAAAAACATACTGGTTTATAACACTAGAACACTTTCAAATGCAGTTAATCAAGGAGAAAAATAGAAACTGTATTATAAACCTTAATAAACCACAAAGGATTAAAAAAAAACTTGATTTGCATATCTCATTCACACCACTGCTATATTCCGTCAACAACTGCGCTCGCTGCGGGAAATCAATAAACACCCCGACATAGAGCACACAACAAAACCAGCAAAAAAATACAGGCAAGCATACCAAACCCGGAGCTCCGTTTTTCTCTTGCGGTCACCGCTTATCGCATAAAATTCCGCAATATTAATTCAGGTGTTCGGCAAGGTGCGAGTCGAGCGCTACTACTGGACTGCACTGGACCCCGTCCTGGAATCAGCTGTTGATGGCGTGCTCCACTTTTACACCAGCCACCATATGGGTGCAAGTCACCGGACCAATATCACACTCCGGTTGGGGTGGTTTTTGCTTGCTCTGTGCGGAAAAGGTTAGCACAGGTTCACTCCACTGCACTATAAGTCGTGTCATGTGGTAGTAAGTGCTGATTGGACACTGTGGCACAGCAATATAACAAGAAGAAGGTAGCGCAGGACCCCATGCGCTGGGGAGACACAACAGCGAGCCATGGACCTTTATTATCTCAAATATTTACGAGTCAAATAAAGCTAAAATATATGCCAGCCTACGCGGGTCGCACGCGAAGAAGGATCGGGCGCACGCTTCCATGCTGTGCCGGGGTGTTTGGAATAATAAGCGAAAACTAAAAACAAAACCTACAGAAAGCGTATTTTTTTCTCTTTTGTTGCAGAAATTTGCCATTCGTCGTAGATTTCTAGCTGGCACGAAGAAACGTTCGCTTGAGAGCGAGTTACGAATAAAATAGAAAACCCTCATAAGGGATGCTTGCGGTGAAATCACGCGCGCCAAGGTGTTAGCTGCGTCGTTTGCAAACTCGCACATTCTCTGCGCGAAGAAAATGGCGCAAATTGGCGAGGGCGTACTGTACGAACCGGCCACGCCATCTGCCTCGTTCAATCGCTAATAAATGGCTGTTTAAATGAATTCTTCGTGGCAGCCTGGAGATGCTAGAAAGTGCAGCTTGGCCTATCGGAAATAGCCCGAGACTACAACTCAAGAACGGCAATATGCATGCTCTCACAACCGGGAGGTGGTGGTTTGAGGTCATCCGTCTCACTTTAGCAGCCCGGAAAAGAACGTCTCTTCGGTTCCGTCCACACATCTCCGAGAGGTCATCGCGGTAACCACGAAAAACGGATCAATAATAATAAATTTTTAAATTACGCTCATTGTTGCATGTTTTGCGGGTTAAGTGCCTCTAATGGGATTACGCGTGATTGGGTAAGACACCGCAAGATGGATGGGGGTTGGACATTCGGTTTGAGAAAGAGAGAACGACTTGGTCCGGCGCGGACATCACTCTCGATGCATCTTGGGAAGGAGGTCACGCTCAAGTCATCATTAGTCATCATTCCAGTGACATTGTTGGGTGAACATTTCCGGTGTAGAATTGTGTGCTTTAAAGCAATCGGACGAGATTTTGGATGAACATGAATTTGATGCACGTTACTAAACTGAAAATTAGTTTTAGAAACTCAAAACAAAAATGAAAAAAAAATTCGGGAAATATTAATATGAATATAAAATGGGGAAAAATATTAAAGTAAACTGATATTATGTAAATTTAGAGGTTTCAACTCGTGCAGTCTTTAAGTTATTGAAATTGATTTAAATTTTACAACCAAGATTGAATAAACATTCTGTAAAAAAAGTATCAGAAACTTTTCAATAATAACTCAAAAATAATATGCATTTCATTGTTTGTTCTCCACAAGGATGTTGACAGAGCTGTAATCTAATGTATGAGTTTAGGATACAATTTTGTCAGCCATTATTCGTTGTGCTTAGCGAATCATAAGAGGGTGAAAACTAACGAACGAAGATTTTTCTAAAATGAGAATCTCTTTTTTTAAACGTTATTCCATGAGTGAAATCATTAGAAATTCTACAAAAAGTTTAAAGCGAGAATGATTTGTGATGAAATTGAGTCTACTAGTGGATTAAACATCAGAGGGTCAAGACGTTGTCGAAGATTTGTCCCACTGTGGACGTTCATCAACGTCTTCAATTGATGAAAACGTGAAATCGTATGTTAAGATATCGTTCCGCATGGTTCTTCTGAAAAAAAGAAATATTGTTTACAAATATGAAAACTTTTCAGAGAGAAAGTTTGTAACAAATTGTCTAATTTGTGAAAGGTCGACTCATGGATGTTAAGTTTGCCCAGCTGTTCCTCTAAGAATAAAAAATTAAACTCATGGATCTTGCATTATGACGGTAATGCCCATACTGTGCACGTGGTTCTGGTCCTTACAATTGAAATTGATACTCCGCGAACGTCGCTTTAAGCCAATGTCGATAATCAGGAATAATTCGATGAAAGAACCTCTGCCGAAGAAGAACATGGGACCTTTTAAGAAGGTGACTAAATAAAATTGGATGATTAAGCAATTAATTTTTTTAAATTATTCCTAGTATTTTTGTGACTAATTATACATCTGTTTTACAAGTTATACATGGTCTAATTAATCGCAAGATTAGTATTATAAGTATGTAAGTATTAGTATTATAAGTATAACAATGAGTTCCTATAGCTTTGGAGGAAAGTCGCATTGTTTACGTTTAGAAGTC
>AXCM01008440.1:0-13525 GCA_000473375.1 Anopheles culicifacies | reverse complement strand
GGGATCCTAATTACCGTAAATAGAAACGACTTGCTAAACATTACTTCCGACATCACGAAACCAGAATGTAATAAAATCATGACCCTCACCAATCGTTCGAAGTTTCAGTGTCTCAATTTCCAGAAGATCCAGTGATATAGGGCTATCAGTAAATATGAAGCAATTGTTGAAGAAACACAGGACACAATCTCAATATTATGTTGTGTTTTCCTTGCCAAGTTCACGATTTCAACTTAACTGTTGTAGTAGTACATTTTTGACTGTCTAACTTCAAATACTGAATATGGGAAGTGGTCCGATGTACTCAACTTTAGATAATAAATTGAGCTTTTTGGAAAGGCACACTTTTCCAAACTCTAGGACTCCGCCGTTCTAAATATAATACTAATAGTTGTTAGAATGATATCTTTCCGAAAAATCTACAATCTCATAGGCTGCAAGCCATTCAAATTAACATTCAATATAAATTAACGACGCACAAATTGGTAACAGCGAAAAGTCGTGTTGCCAATTTGCTGATTGATTATGACAATATTCACCAATGAAAAGGTTTCCTTTCACAAACAGTTTTCCCCTTCCGCCCGTTGACTGGAAAGGAAACGCACAAGGATTGCCTTATTGCTCAAGCTTGTTGGGCCATTGATGATTACCAGATGCTCCAATCTGATAAAGCATCCGAGAGCATATTTGCACAAACATGTTACATAAAGAGTGTACTTCAAATGGCCATCACCACGGTACCGCGTGCCATTTTTGGGGTGTTTTATGCTTCCCATTGCTTCGCATCGCCATTAGAGTGTGACCTTCTGCCCGTCGACAATCGGGGGTCGGATTTGTTTGCACCTTTCTCACTTCAGACAGGGCTTCAAGAGCTTCGCACACTGTGGGCTTTTTGGGGGCTTGAAGTGGATGAAATCTGTGTTCTTTTTTTTGCTGTATTGTCTTTGTCTCTATCAAAGTGTGTGTGTTTGCCGAAAGACCACACGCACGCGTATCGCTAAAGAACAAACTCACATTATTTAATCAGCAGAGGGAGAGACGTACATAAAACTATCTCCCCAGAAGAAGCGTCAATGAGCGACCAAATCAAACACGCAACATCAAACAATTTGGAGCCATGAAGAGCCCAATTCAATCTCGACCGGCAAGGGATGCATAAATAGAGTTGGGCAGAGCCCAACCGTTGGGGGTAGTGGATTGAGACAAGGGGGTTGAAGGAGAGAGTCAGCATATATCGTGTTTGTTGTGTTTTTTTTTTTGTATATGTAGTATCCTTTTGATTCGATGTACGGCACAACCGTGTCTCGAGGGGGGCAACAAATAAACATGAGTGAATTAATTAATTAAGTTATTAACGATAATAACTGGGCGCTTTCAATGGTGGTGCTGACCGAAAATAACAATAAAAAAATTGCACCGATCATTCATCATTACCGATTTATGCGCATTCTGTTGAGACGTTCAAGTATTAATAGTTTTATTTTAGCAAAACTGCATTAATTGCTTCATATCCTATCGTTGATATTGAGCATAGCTTAAGATAAAGAACAAACAAGTTTTAAAACGATGCATAACTTTTTCTGGTCTTAATTAATACATCTTTCTTTCACTGTTTACTCAATATTGAGCACTCCTCAACCCTTACTTGACATTCAACTGTGTTTTGCCTATAATTAGCTTGTTTTGCTTCATCCATTGGTCGCAAAGTACTAATTGCTTTCATCTTCTTTCCAGGTACGTACTGAGGCACTGCTTCAAACATTAAAACACTCTATGACACCGGAGAATTTTCCTCAGGAGCACTCAACGTAAAGCTCCTAATGGGTAAGTGATTGCAAACCAAAAACCGTTCCAATTCAGCAACGACCACTAAGGCAAGGTCAACACGGGCACAAGAGGCAACAGCAGCACCCTAAACTACCAGTCAATTGGCCCTTGCCCGATCCTCAGTACGGCTCTGGTTACTACTTTTACAGCCAGGGCGTTTTGTTTTGCCATCAAGTGAAGATGCTTACCATGCTGATGAGGCCAATCGTTGGCAGATTTTGTAAACGAGAAAATGCATCAGTTATTAGCTCCATCTCCTCTTTTCTCGTTTTGAAGATTGCAGAAGGATGATATGCTGACCGAATGGTTTGTTGCAACGTGCAAAACGCCTTTGCGCAAAACGCTTTTGCGAAGGTCACTAGGCAGGGTATAATATTTTGTTTGCTAAAGTGGATTGATTAAGTGCGGATGGGGAGTGAATAATTTCATGGGATGTTAGATAAACCGTGCATAAATGAAGGTTATCTGGATAAATGAAGATCTTACTGATTCATACATACATAAAACAAAAGAAACAGTAAATCGGTTGAAAAATTTTCGGGAATGCAGTTAGCGCAGGGAATGCAGGGAAAAATGATAGCGCTAATTGGTATCAATCCTTCTAAGTTTGTGTGTCTTTTAATTTAATAGAATTATATTTAGAATTACAAGGAATATTTCATTAATAATACAGTATTTAACACAACTTTAGAAACCCCTGTTATGATAAATATATAACTTTACTTTCATCATTATTTTAACACTTGCAAAACTCCTTCTTTTAACATCACTAAAGGAAACCTTCTGAAAATATTTTTCTCCTCTATTTTGACGATTTTAAAACTCCAAAAAATGCAAGCAGCTCAGGGCCACCTTTTCTTTTTGAATTTTTTTCCAAAATTTGAACCAAAAGCGACTAAATTGGCTCCCTGCCATGCAGTTTCTACGAGTAAGATATGATTTTTTATAAAACTAAAATAAGACTTAAAGCAAGGCAGCAGTTCGAAATAAGTATTTGTATCGAAGATGCGACATCCCCAAGTAGTAGAAGAGATTGTTAAGGATTTCAAAAAGTAATTAAACATTGGGCAAACTTATCTGTAGGTGGATATAAAACAATGAAAACCAAGTGTAAAAATGTGACAGAATATTATTTAGAGAATGTTAGAAAAGTGTAACATAACGTAGCCCAATATCAATATTAGCTAGCTTCTCTTCTAGTTTTTTTTTTATTCTAAAGTTACACGTGTTCATATAATTATGTTAAGGACTGTATAACACACCATAAAACGCTCAAAAATCTCCCTTGTAAAAGAAGTAAAACAAAATCGATGAAGTATCAATTACAGCTAGATCTTCAACACCGCGAGGACATCGTGGAGTACTAGGACAAGTTAGATTTATAGTTATCCTCCAAGTGTCATTTTTAAAAAGAAGCGTTCGCCACCAGCGGGCTAGAACAGAACTGTCCGAGATGCAGGTAGATTCAACTCGTTCGTTGTCCTAAATCCTGCCGGTGTACGATCTTCAGTGAGTAGTTTCGTTGAGATCCTCGCCGCAACTCAGCACTCTGGTCAAACAACGGATGCGTCCTATTGTTATCTGAGATTCGTCAGAGTACTATTTGAAAATAAGATGTTTACCACTGGCTGGCTGAAATGGAACCGATATTTTATTTGCTAACTATGAATTTTGACGCACGGTGAATCTGCATTCCAAACGGTGTCGTGTATCGGCAAGTACATCCGGTATGTCACTTCAGCAGGTTGACGGATGATAGGTGTATGCGTTTGATTTGCCACGCTTTTTTAGCACTTTATGTGCCATTTATTTATGTGCTTGCTGCGTACTCCTATTACACCGTGATCGAATCATGTGTTGCAAAGGGGCTGAATGGTATTGTACTAACTTAGATGAAGGCGGACAATTTAAATATCTTCTTACTTCTTGATAATAATCGTTAACTGTGTTCAGAGATATATTGATAATATTATTGCACCTCTAAAGAAATGGGATGCAACCGTTAAAACAGTGAAGAATTATCTCGAAAAGATAAACATAACGCAAGTTTGTTTTCCAAAAAAAAAAAAAAAAATGGTTCGGTGAGTAAAGATCAACCAAAAGGAAATGTTATTGCGGCAGAAACATTTAAAACAAATGTAGATTCCTATAATGAAACCAGTTTAATTTAGGTTTTATCGAACTTATGTTGGGTCGAAGTAGTTGACTGCCATATAAAAGATTCTAAAACGGTTTCATGTTTGATAAGAGAAAAACATATGAATTATACTTTGAAGCAATAACGTCGGCAATATTAATTTTGTTGTCCGTACATAATAAATGGATGTCTTCCCTTAAATTTAATTTGAATACCAATGCTTTCACTAAAACTCGTGTAAAGCGGACTGCATAAAAACAAGCGCAGCGTATCAACAAATTAGCAGATAGGTAGTAAGAAAATTAATCGATTATTAAATAATACTGCTTAGCGAACATAAATTAACCGATAAATAATTAAAGGGTAAATATGAATAAATTCAGGATTTCAATTTTATAACGTACAGTTAATTTATAATTATAAGCAAAGCAACAGAAGCAAAGGAAATTGCTGCAAGCATGTGAAGTGAAACAAACTGCAATAAAAAAGTTAATTGCTCATAATTTAAGAAATGATTTAATCGGTCAACGCGGCACAAACACGTTCTTCTCTAATCCCTGTTTATCACTCGTTTCTTCCATCATGTCCCCACCAATCGTTCAGCTACATTTCCACATTTTCCACATTTTTGCCGATCGTTCCATCCCGTCGCTCCAATCATCCGGTTGAAATATGTTCTATCAATAATGCAGTTTAAATATGGTCTCGAACACTACTGGCAATATTATTCTTACATCCAAACCCAACGATTAGAAAGGCGGAGTGGAAGGGGGTGGTGCGGAACAAGTAAGGAAAATGTGGCCAGGGAGGAGGAAAAGGAGTTCCACCGCGCAGGCAAAGAAATCCAGAACCGCAAACCGAGTGTACGATTAATGATTAACTGACCATTACTTACAATATGATCCCCATGATCTAGGATCAAAACCTTTTATTGTCTCCACGCTTTTTTGTAAGCCTATTACAATCGTTCCACCCGGTTCGGTGCAAACCAGTTCCGCGATGGCGAGAACGCGCCCGGTGACAGAATCGTTCGTGGTTAGCTTCGATGGACGGGAAGCCAAGATCTAAAAAAACATGGTATTGAATAAGCTGAATATAAGGTGGTGGTGGGATGGGTGAGAAAACGGAAAAAGAAGTATAAATACCACAGCCACAAGGATGGTTTGTGGTGGCGAAGAAAGGAACACACAGGATCCGGAAAGCTAACGGTTTTGTGCGACTTCGGCAGTACGCGATCATGCAATCCACCAACCCTTCGTGATGATGTGCAGCCGTCTCAGATGGTGCTGCAGTGCCAATGCTGCCGGGTTGCCGTTGCAAGTGAACCAGTCCCCCCTTTCCTCCTTTTCCAACCCACCCACCATCTCCATGAAGGAGGATCGTTTTATGCAATCGCGCAAAGCTTTCTACGCTGGGGCTTTCGTTTCGTGCCGTGCCCGCAACAGTCGCCAACCATCGTCACCGAAAAAAGATTTAAATTGAAGAATGGGAAGTAGCGGAAAACTTGGGAAAAGGGCCGGGGAACGGTACGGGGCGCACAGATCGTTCTGGTTCAGATATGGTCAGAAAACCGGTAACGAGACTTTAAAGTTCTCGGTGTGTTGCTGTACGCGGGGCCATTTCTTTTTTCCCCATTGCACGCGCGCACACTAACACACGAGCGCAACATCTTCTGAACAGTTGCCGGGTATCAGTTCTTTTCCGGCTCAGTTTGCCGGACCGGACGATGGCGGACCGTGCAGAATCGTCGCCGTCTCGGTATGCAATGTTTCTTTATTCCGCGACACAATTCCGCACAGCATTAATGCGCACCAAATTACACAGGAGGCTTAATGGATGCAACGTTCAGTGGTATTTACTCTCAGAGTGTTTTTTCATTTAATTATTAGATTTTATATTGTTTTATTTAAAAAAAAAAAAACATAATTATTTTTCAATTTCGTTTATTTATAATAGTTGTAACAGATGATTTTATGCTCTCACACGATCATATGCCATTTGTTTGCGATTGTGAGAGTTTTAAAACAGGGAAGTAAATATGGTTGAAAATAAAGGCAAAATGAAAACTGCATCACAAGCAAGAACGCCGAATGGGAGGAACGTGCGAGGAGAACTCCATTTTCCTTCCCCCCCATGATGGTGGTACATTTATTGGCGGGATGCGTTTTATTTATGATGTTTCGGTACGCATCGAATTGCAATTGCAGAATTGTGCAACATGCCCGGCGTCTTCGGCGTCATCACACAACCCACCATACGAATGGGCTCAACAGGCAGTTGGTTGGTGGTGGTGGTGGTGGTAGTCCACCGCAAGGTCAGCACATAAGTTACCTCGAAAGCGTTATTTCGACGTTAATGGATCGCTCCGAGGCGAGATGGCGGTGAACATCCTCTCCTGGTTGTCCCCCTGTCTGCTGCCAAGTCCCTTTCCTAAGGCCCTCCTTTTCAGCCCCGCCGATGAAAGATTGCCGCTCGGGTTTTATTTTCGTGCATTGGTGTATGGGAGATGAGTCCATCGGTCGCCCGGTGCCGCGTGTTTAACTCCAGGCACTTGAGCTACCACGTCCGTTATAATCGAATAGTTTAATTTTAGCAGCGGATTATTAAGTAAGCGGTGCAAAAATGATCTTTTAAATGTTGTAATTGGCTGTTCAACGTGAGCTTTTGACTGGAAGATATTTGTTTAGAAAAAAAAACAAAAACTAAATAAATTTAAGAATTCAAAGCTAGTCAAAATTATATTTTAATATTTGCCAACTGTTTGCTTGCGAAGAAGACGATACTATCATACAATTACAGAGACGAAAAAACAAATGAAAAAGAAAGCAAATTACTCTGTAAGTTAAATCTTTTTCGTTAAAGATTTTATTCGAAAATCTTTCATGTTCAATTATTATTCAAAATTATTAGAAATAAATGTAAAAGTATATTACAGGAGATTCAAATGGTATAATAATGTGTTACTATTAAATTTAAAGTTGTGCCATTCGGTACTCTCCAGCCATTCCATTCCAAATCACGCAAAACAATCAAAATATTAATGATTAACAATGGATACTTCTTTCCAATACATTTTTCTTTAAAATTAAAAAAATAGTAGAAATTAGTAGAAAATTTCTGTAATACTTTAATGTCTCAATCAAGTACTTAGTATTAAAATATCTAAAATCGATCGATTGGAAAATATTTACAAAAATTTTAGAAGAGTTATTGGGAGAAAATGCATTCGAACATTATGAACATAAATAATTGATTTACAATTGATCTGCGTGATTCTTTATGTGTCAGTTAGTTAAATTGATTCAATAACTTAAAGTAAATCTGTATCAATTTAGTAAAAAATATGGTTTTATCAAGATTATTAGTCTCAAACGACCTGACTGTTCAACAAAAATTGAGACAAAATGTATAAAGCTGCCTATAAAGAGCCTAATATAAATCGGGAAGTAAATTTAAATATACTGGATCAACACATAACAGATGTAAGTGCTTTATTTTAGTAAAAGCTCAATTTTTTACTAAATACATATTTATGACAGATGCAATATATTGCGAAATAATAATTTTACAATATGTTTCATCATTTTAAAAAATGCACAACAAATATTTTCCATTAACCATCCCCAACAATATGGTTTACTTAGCCAGCAGTAAATAATATACATGTTTCACCCTTAGTAAGATCGTTTCCAACTAAAGCACTTCGAAGGAAAACGAAACCTTTTCCCAACACGAACGCAAACGATCGTAAAAGCTTCCCCATCCGGTTCCAGTGCTCTAGTGCTCTGTGCTCACTAGCCAAGGGACAACAGTTCGCCAACCCGCAGCATTAAAACTCGTCGCAAAAAGTGCACGAGAGCAGTGCGCGGTCATCTTCTTGAGCGGCTGAGCGGAGCAACTGACTGTCAGTCCAGGGGTGTTGTTGAGGGTGATAGGGTGGGTTGGAAAAACATAGTATCGCGGACACAGCAACCGTACGCTAAAAAGCTGCACGAAGAAACGGGAAAGTATGCATCCTTTCTACGGAGAAATAAGGAGAGCGAGAGACTGGGCAACGGGGTTTGGGGGTTATTTTGCGACGTATTGAAAAGGGGTGTTTTTTTTTGTTGTTGCGGAAAACGGGATGGACACAAAGGATGGTGGAGCGAGAGAAGAAGAAAAGCAAAAACAACCGAAGATCGCTCGCCATTAAAGTAGATCGGGTGGAGGCAGATCGCACCGTAGAACGACCAAAAATGGGAGAGAATGAGCAGTGCACTGTTCGGGAGAAACACACAGAGAAAGGGCTCGAGTTTGTGTGCAAAGGGACGATGAATAGGGTGGGAAGGAAGGAAACAGTAGGGTGGGGGTGGGGGGTGAGAAAGGGTGGTACGATGGAGATCGCGCAACTCCGGGAGATGCTGCTGTGCCTCGCCGAGAAGAGAACGGGAAGAGCTTTCGGGCTTTGGGGCCGTGGCGCGTTCGCGAACGTCACGAAATCGATGGAGGAGAAAAACGGACAAAAGTTTTATTATTGACTCGGTTTTAATGTGGCTCACCGCTGCTGAGGTCATTCAGTGTTCGTCAGAATGCTGCGCGGTACTGTTGAGCTTTAAGCGTGTGTGTCTCGAGTGCGCCGACGTTACGCGGTTTGTATTGCGTGTATTTACCCTCAAGCGGGAAAAGGAGGTTTCTTGTGACAACATATTAAAATAAAAGTAGAAAAATAAACCATACAATTTGTGATAAATCAATGTAGACACAAAGCAAAAATAACGAATTAATACAAGTGAAGCGAATAAAATAAAAAACGAGTGCTGTTAGTTCGGAAGAGAAAAGCTCGCCTTTCACTGAGGTATTTCAGTTGTTTTGTCGAAAGTGCAGTGCGCATGTGTAAGAAGATGATTCGTGTGTAGCAGACGTGTGTTCAACCGTAGAACCCCGATCGGTTTATGGATCATTCTCGATGTAGGATCTGCCGTGTGTAGTGTAAAGAGTAACGCGCTGTGTAAGAGGCTTAGTGATTTTAGTGAAAAAATAAAAAATAAACCCCCAAAGCAAGCCTGTTGCCGCAATATGTTCTTCCCGCAGGGCAAACACGACCTGGCACAATAAAACTGCATACAACCGGTGAGGTGCATTGACTACAGAAGGTATGATACGTGTTAATATACATTTTTTTATTTGAGTGAGATTTGGAAATATTTTAAATATTTCGTGAAAACTTTATTGGTGATCGCGGAGTGGAGCTTTTGCTCATCGTTCCCTTAACGATCCGTTGCAAAAACTTGGCCGATGTAAGCAGCACGCTCGTCTAGACCGCACACTCTAGCAGAGGTCTAGCACAAACAGGAACGACTGCAAAACGGGTTCGGATGGCCAAATATGGCAAAAGCGGGCTTCTTAACCGCGGAAAGATCCTACCCCGTTGCGTGGCAGATAAACAAAAACAATCGACCTCAAACGCAATACCCCCTCCTGGCGAGTGTGTGCGTGCGTGCGTGTCTGTGTGTGTGTGTTTTTGCAGAAATATTCTGCAGCGGCACACGCCTTAGCGGGGGATGTCGCCAGCCACCAAATCAACCGTTGTTGCCAATTCTTCTCTACTTCCCCCGGCTAGAAACGCTTTCCGATGATCATGTTTTCTATCTTCGGAAAATAAATAAAACATAAAATATGATCTTCTGCCTTTACTCATGTTTTTTTTTATTCTACTTCTTTTTTTGTTACTAAAATCTATCTTAGACGCGCCGTTGTGGGTGTGTTGGCGAATTTAAAATAAAAACACATTTGCCACTCTGTTTTTTTTCGACATTCGCATACATTTCTGGTTTTTATTTAATGCCGTGTGGTGTCCGTTATGTGCGGGGGTGCAAAAGCAATGATAATTTATGAAAACATCGCCCGCAGTTTGTGCGTTCGTTCTACTTCCTAACATCCCTTACCACTGGCTGACCAAGCAGCGAGCACATCGCCAAATGTGTGCGATGCACATTTTTTTGGGACGAGAAAAGCGAACAAAATAATTCACAAAATGTCTCATCTTCCTCTGTGGCACGTTCGCGTTTGTTAAGCGAATGTGATGGGAATAATACTATTTGTTGCTCTTTTCTTTTTTGTCTCTTATGTTCTGTTGCCTTTTATCGTAACACGGAAAGCGAAGGTGTTGCGAAAAAACAAGGGAAGGCATAAATTAAATGTATCTTATTTGCTTTGGTTCTGTAACAGTTTTGCTGTTATGCCGGTTGCTTGTGCGTGAACTTGGGTTTGTTGAACTTTGGCGCTTAAAACAGGCGGTGGGCTAAAGTTCGTTGATCTAGAGCGCAAAAAGTTCTGCAAAAACAGAAATGGACCGAATTGCTACCGATTGACGTAATCTTTGCATAGGAAGTGAGGTGAGATATGGTTTGCATGATTCTTATATGCTGAAATAGCTTCCAATGAACATGAATATTAATGATCCTAAATTCATATCTTACGAGTCTTATTTCCATTGATATATTATTTGCTCATTTAATTAATAATTAATTAATTGTAACTTCCTTAACTTAACCCAAAACAAATTGAAATGGTTTATTAAAAAGCTTAATGTCACTTCAAACTAACTCAGGAGCTTCTGAGCAATTTGTTGGTGAAATATTCTGTAGGATGGCTAGATGCCGTTTTTAATGTTATAATTGGTTAAATAATTCCAAAGCGGTTATAATTAACAATTGAAATATTAACTAATGTTTTAATACAAATTTGTATTGAATAAAGGCAATTAAATTACCTTCAATTATATCAATATATAATTGAAAAAGAACGTAAAAGTACAGTTTTTTTAAACTTAAATTCCTTTTTTCGCTACTTTTCCTAAGAAATTGACTGATTTTGAAAATTAAAATAGTTTGTGACACTAGTGTTTTCTAATAGAGTGATTTATCATGCTTTAAGCTAGTATTTTTGGTATTCGTTTCTTTGGTCGGTAGCTTTTCCGATGCAAGCCAAATAAGCTTGCGGTAAGGTCAGGACATATTTCTCAGATTTTATCAAACCAAATGAATATATATTGAACGTTTGTTTAGAATTCTTCTATATTTTATGGATGGAATAAAATAAATACGAGCTTAACATAATAATTTCATCGAAAATTGTCAAAACTTGCATTGTATCCATCGTTTACCGCAGATGAAAAGCTTCGGAAGGATCCAAACAAATGTTTCTGCATGATGCATCCGGAATTATAGACTTCGATTGATATTTGATTGATTATTTGACAGATAACGTCTTAATATTTCAACTAACTAACTTAAAGTATGATCGAACCCAAAGCTTAACTATGGCATCTGTTTGCTACTGTTTATTTGCTAGTTTAGCAATACAGTTATGTAACACTTAAATAAAAATTTTAATTAGAAAAGAATCCAAAGAATTCGAATTCAGAGTAATGTTATTGTGTCTGATGGATTACTTACAAGTCTAGCAAAATTAATAAAAACGTCTTGATTTTAAAATTACTAAATTAATATTAAAAAGCGAAACTAGGATAGGATTGTCGTTCTTCAAGGCCTTTAAGAGGACAATTTCTACTTCCTAATTGTAAATTAATCTTAATTGTTATGGAATTCATCTGTAATTCGTGATTTTCATTAGGTTGTTGATTGTTTTCAAATTGTTAGAAAAGAATTAAATTTAACTTGCTGATAAAATATTCAATGAAGATTTATTATTAAGCCTGTAGAAAGTAATGTTTGTGTTGTGGTTTTGTATGTTTATGGTACCTTCGCTTGGCAGGAATAAATACATCTTCCGCTGCAAACCGTTACTCATCAGTTCCAGGCTTCAAACAGGACAGTACGTTTGCATAGCGTAAGCTCAAAACACACAATCATTGGACGATGGTCGTATTTTCCACCACTGACCCATTTCTGTCACACGATTCGATAACGTTTAGCATGTACTGACAAACCAAACCCGTGAAGCAAACGTCCCACTGAAATGGCCTTCAAATGTCATGTCTCTTCCCGGGCCCGGTCGACCAATCCCCATCCCCGTACGCAAATGCAGGAAAAGAACGTGATATGCAGACGAGCGAAGCGTTCCAAATGCACCATAACGAACGGTGCAAAACACACCCATCAACGCAGCCATGCGATTGCGCGATTAGTACCGTTAGGTCCCTAATCAGCCTCTCGGTGAAATTGAAATCTTTTGAGATTCGTCGAGAAATTCGAGCAAAGTCATGCAATCCAACAATCTCGTTCTAAGCGCGCGTGGATCGTGGATGGTAGTTTCGGGTGGGCGCAAAATTACCAAACGGTGGTGTTTAGAGTGCCTTTGTGGTGCGGTATATTTGGCGATAAGCAGCCCCAGTAGCAGGCTCAACCGGTCAGAACGCCCATTCGGCCGTGTGGAAGGTGGGACCGATCAGAACGGGGCTTTTTTTTACGTTGCTGGGCGGCCCTAGAAGCGAGAAGGCACAAAACTGTAGCAAATTTACACAAATGATGGAATCATTAGATGGTAATTGCTCAAAATTGTTTCGAACCCATTGCCCATTTCCATGCGGTACAGTTCCAGCCGCTGTTGTGGTGATGTCTTCGGACGAACGGAAGGTTTTGTGTGCCCGTACGACGAGTGGGAACCGGTGAACTGGCTGGGTTTAAATCCGAGAAAGTTCGTCCAGCAAGAGCGGGAAAATAATTTACACCAAAACGCCCCTTTTCCAGAGTGTTTCCCCTCCCCAACTTACTCCTTTGCGTACGGTCGGGAACACCCAGTACCACCCAGCGGTCGGAGCGATTCTTCGGTTCATTTAGAAAAATATGTTTATGACGAAAGGCGAATATTGATAATTTGGATCGAATTTTGTAGACCCGTTTGCTTGAAGGTTGAAGATAACTACCGTTAGTGCCGGTGGACGCGACGAAACGCTCCAAACCGTTCTACGATGCCTTGCCCTCGGGGACCTCGGGGAAATGGTTCGAGGGGGAAAGTTTTCAGCGTACTTTGGTTGTTGCGGTACGCATCTCTCGCGTAAGTCAATTTCGCTGTGTACAATTTAAGGAGACAGAAAGCTCAATTGGTCAGACACACACACACACGCTGATCGATCCTCGAACAGTGAAAGCACTGACTTTGCCACTGCGCGCGGCTGTGATGATGTGTCCATGCGGGAACGATTTGAATGAGCCAGGAAAGGCATTAAAGGGTTGCTTTATATTTTTTTGCTTCTAAATAGGAGTATTAGAAACTCTCGCCGTTTTTTTACGCTGCTGAAAAAAAAAACCGCAAGCTACCGTTGGGCAGGTTTAGATTGTTGCTTTTCTTTCGCCTTGCCAAACAGAACGTCGTCCACAAAAAAAAAGGATGTTTGGTCATAATGAACTTAACTGAAATTCAAGCAATTTAGAGCACCCAACTGTGCCCTGGCACCCGATTAAAGTGCCCGAAGACAAAGAGCTGTACCAGAAGGGGAGCAACAAAAAAAAAAAAAAAAACATAAATGTGTTTTGCCTTTTTGCCAAATGAGGTGGTAATAAAATTTGCCGCTCTGTGGTACACCTTCACAAAATGGTGTAAAACAAGGGGGTAAGTAAC